>JAVJIF010027715.1:0-41984 GCA_038442645.1 Agave tequilana | reverse complement strand
AATACAGAAGCAACCAACTTGATAAAGTTTAGTCATTAACAGTGTTCCACAATGAGGCACAGTAGAAATTCAACACAGTTTTCCCACTTTGAGACACAACTAAAACATACTGCAGCTGAGGATACATCATGCATGCCTTTCTTCATCTCTACCACCTGATAACAAAGAAATAATTAGTTGGACAACTATTAAAGAATGTGCTGAGAGTCTAATCTAAATAGAAACTTGATGGCTACAATTTGCAATTCTTCCTCCATTTTCTAAATAATTTTGAAACCACTTGATGAGCAAATAAATCATAAGTTTTGATTGATGTCATTAACTACTTGAACTCCTTATTCTAGTATGGGATTGGGAAAAATAATAAGAATTTCTTTACATGCTAAACAATAGTTAGTCATGCACATAGCAAGCAAGCAAGCAGAAGACATTTCTCAGAATAAACATCTGTTAGTGAAGAAAAAAACAATGAACTGCAAAATGTTATACAGAAACGTAATAAAGTTTGAGATTTATTATTTCTGTCGAAATGTAATACAAAATTTATAAAAGAGAAACTAGGAGGTTCTTTAGCAAATTAATGAAGCCAATCAATTAATGAGACTTACCAATACTCATGCTTCAATTGTTATCCTTCCAAAGCATTCTCTATTATGAACTACAAGTTCAACTAAGAAAAGGTAAACAGGAAAAAAAGAGTGGATAAATCTTATAGGCAAACAAAAACATGGTTCTACTTTGTTCAACAATTATGCATGTTATCCGAATTTTAAAACTTACCATTATAATCAAGAACCAAAAACACTACTCGTGTATAGACATGGAGCTAGACATAGAGCTAGCAACATTTTCATCTAATTACAAAAAAAAAACAAATAAGTGTCATTGTTTTGATGTATCAATAATCATAAAATGTGCATGATGATTATGACTTTAAATGCATGGTTACTTACTTGTCCTCCTTGATTTAATCCAGACATTAGAAGTTAATAATGCCTCCACTATATCTGGAAGTAAAGATGCACGCTCCTCAGTAATAACTCTTCCACCAACACTAAGCTGATTCCGATGCAACGGTAGTAACTGGAACAACTAAGATATCACGAGCCATCTTAGTTAAAGTAGGAAGCTCCGGAGCATTGGCTTTCCACCACTCCAAAATGTTAAATTTCATTCCTTAAGAAGACAGGCTCATCCAAGTACGTATCCAACTCTGATTTTTGATAGGCGGTAATATTAGAAGAACGAGCATTTTTATACTACCTATCAAAGTCACCCAACTTGTCTTCTATTAATGAGCTATTACCACTATCATTGTCTCCACCACTTTCCAATAAACTCATTGGAGGAGAAAGACTACCTCTATATTCCAAGTACATATCATCATTTCAATATAATGTCCAGCCTCTAAACTATAAATCTGCTCATAATAATAATTCACCAAATCCATTTTAAACCTTGAATCAAGCACCACCGCAAATAGCCAACACCAAACTATATTCTTTTCAAATTTTACAAACTTCTCCTCCATTGGAGCAGCCATTGTCCTTATAAATTCATGTGGACTATTTTTTCAATGTTTTAATTCAAGCTGAATAAGACAAATATCAGAAAAGAATATATTTGATGTTGGAAAATTAGTACCGCTAAAATGGTAAGTTGCATCATAAAAAAGTTGCAAGCAATCACGAACAACAACCGCAACTTTCCAATATTCTTCTGAAGGATTATGCTTATAGTTTTTATCTATTTGCCCAATCGCCCAAAAGCTTCATTTAAAGGTATTGCAATATCAAGCATTTTAAAAGTTGAATTCCACCTAGTTTGGACATCCATAGCAACTTTTTTATGACCCTTGAGCTTACATTGATTAAGTACAGTTTCAAACTTTTGCATAGCATAAGTTGATCTTTTCAAGTATCTTATAGTCTCCCGGATTTTGTGAGGAGCCCATGAATGTTTGCCAATCCATCTTGAACAACCAAATTAAGAATGTGAGCACTACATCTAACATGAAACAAGTCACTACATAAAAGAAGCAGTGATTTATCAAGAAGCCATGATTTTAAATGTTTGACCATAGAGGCATTGGCAGAGGCATTATCAACAACCATCGAATACACTTTTTTATCCAATTTTCATTCCAAGAACATTTCAGAAATAAACTTAAATAATGTCTCACCATCATGGGGGCATGGAATTTCTCTATATGCAAGTATTTTCTTTTTCAGTTGCCAAATATCATTGATAAAATGAATGGTCAAGCAAGCATATACAAAATCTGAATGATCAGATGTCCAAATATCAATAGTTAAAGCGACTCTACAAGAAAGTGAACCCAAATAACTATAAAGATTCTCCTTCTGTTCTTTATGCACAAGCAACATCAGATCTTAGAGAATTTCTACATCTAAGCTTGAAATTTGGATTCAGTCCATTGCAAAAGTTTTCAAACCACTCTAGATCACTCATAGTAAATGGATACTTTTCCTTGATGATTATTATTGCTAACTCCTTATTACTTTTCTCTTGATCAAACTTTTAGTTCTGAATTTTAATATCACTCTCCTTGATGTCTTTAGAAACTTAGAGTATTTGTTGCATTTGTTGTCCTGAGCACCTATGCTTTAACCAAAGACATGTGCTTAGGTGTTTTTTTTAGATTGGTTGTTCCATCAGTACCCTCACCTACAAATTTTTTTTTGCAATGGTTGCATTTTGCAATTCTTCCTCCATTTTTAAGATCATCTCATGTAAAATCATCCCATACTGTCACGCCCCGCTTCCCAACATACGCTAGAGCGGAGTTGCGACATGAGTCGGCGACGCATATACGCAAAGAAAATCCCTCACGTATACGCGCTAAGCCTTAAGTAACCCGAAACAAGCTATAAATCCCAACTATAATAAATCATGATTACTGTAATGTCACATATAAACATCCATGCATGATATCATATAAATGAAGACTGGAATAACAACTGAACTGATATAACAAGAATCAGGAAATAATACGAAGGCTAGAAAGATAAGAGTACCAGAATAGAATAAGGAGAAGCTCCAGCTCTTCGCGAAGCGTACAGTCTCATCGAACACCTGCACAATAGAAACAAGCGTCCAATATCTGGACGTGCAAATCCAGGGTTGTCAGAAAGCGACCTGGTGAGTGTGTATGTAAAGGAAAAAACTTGTGCATATAAACAAAGTGCACAGAATAATAACAAGATAATCTGCAGACGGAAGATAAATAAATAACATGATAAACAAACAACTGAAGTACAACTGCATAACAACAGGTATGAAGATAAAAGTCAACCATCACAACTATAAATAAGCAACTGATATCAAGGTATGTAACCTAGCATATGTCACTAGTCTAATTAGTTATTATTAACCTAACTAATGTAGTACTTAGCTGTGTCCCATACCACAGCTGTTTTCCCACATATCAAACAAAGTTATCGTTATTGTAACTGCCTGCCAATGTAGTGCATGTGTTTTGGAAGAGTACCGTGCATGCCCGGCACCACAGTCTAACACCCCTGGCGCTGAACCAGGACAAGCCGCAAGGCTCTGACAACTGAAGACCACAGCCTCACACGAAAAGACAACTAGTGTGGCGCCGTAATACGGGCATAGCCCTGACAACTGACAACTGAATAGGTAGCCAGTACTACCTTAGTCCCCCATGGTTGGAACCCACAACTCGGTACCATAATAAGTCCTTCCAAAATACACGACATGCATCATCAGACAATTACACCTATTTCCTCGGGTTATGGTGTCTTTTATTAATAAGCAATCAATGTGATTTAATATGTAATAGTAACTGATATCTCCAACAACTACCAATGTCAACACTAGCTGATAATCTGACATCTGACAACTGACAACTGATAACTGATGTCTGACAACTGTGATATCTGACAACTGTGATATCTGACGATTAAGTAGCTGACAACTAATATCTGACATCTAAAATAAGATACTAGAGATATAGCCATTAACACAATAGTGTCACAAATAACTAGTAACTGGTACAGGTATCTACCACTCATATAAACTCTGAACACATCTGTGATCACCAACAAATGATCTCACCAATAACTAATAAAGTAATAACTGCTATCTGATAACTCTGAAATACAAAATCACAGATATCGAATAGATCACTATACCCATAACTTATCTCTATTAACTAAAGTAATCAATAACTAAATATGAAGCACATGGTATGTCCTCGAGATCAACAAGTCAACACATACTGAAATCATATCTATAGAGGAAACATCCTCGAACAGCTGCAATATAGAATAGTTCACTTATAAGTCAATACCAACAACTCATCCATATTCAATTGATATAATCAGTTGATACATCTAGGAACCCTTGCTTCTAATAATCCAAAACCAATATGATATCACATAACGAAGTCAAAGGTAAGATATCCACACATCTGGTCACAATCCAACAGATCAGTCACATTTAAATACTAAACAATATCCAATATAAATAACATAAATCCCAGTTCAACCCAAACTCCAACTAAGTCCATAATCTGATCCAAACATCAAGTAATCCAATTTCTTAGTAAAGTAACATCATAACAATTCCGTCATCAATATCTGAATGAATCATCACCAAAGTTATTACCAAATGAAAGAATAACAAGTCTGAAAAGTACTCTACATGAAATATATCAATCTCTTCTTAATGCAGATCAGGCTATTATAAAGAACGTAAATCTCAGATCAACTCTAACTCAAGATCAATCCAAATCACGGTCCAACTTTCCTCGCAACTAACTTCGAATCCAAAATAATAAACAACTAGAAATAACTAATAAGAATACTAACATCCTAGTGATAAAACATGTCACGCCCCGCTTCCCAAAATACGCTGGAGCGGAGACGCGACATGAGTCGGCGACGCATATACGCAAGAAAAATCCCTCACGTATACACGCTAAGCCTTAAGTAACCCGAAACAAACTATAAATCTAAACTGTAATGAATACTGAATACTGCAATATCGCATATAAGCAACCACGCATGATATCATATGAATCAAGACTGGAATAACAACTGAACTGATATAACAAGAAACAGGAAATGATACGAAGTCTAGAAAGATAAAAGTACCAGAATAGAATAGGGAGAAGCTCGAGCTATTCGCGAAGCGTACAGCCTCAACGAACACCTGCACATTAGAAACAAACCGTCCAATATCTGGACGTGCAAATCCAGGGTCGTCAGAACGCGACCATGGTGAGTGTGTGTGTAAAGGGGAAATAGCTCGTGCATATAAACATGTGCATAAAGAAATATCAAGAACAACTGAAGATAACATATAACTGAATAGCATGACAAACGACTGCAGATATAAGATAAATAAATATCATGACATGATAACATCTGAACTGAAGTATAACTGATAACAGCATGAACAAAGATATAAGACAACTATCACAACTGTAACTAACAACTGATATAAAGGTCAACTATCTCAAATGTAGACTAATAGCTGATGTCTGATGTGTAACCTATATGTCACTAGTCTGGTTGGTTATTATTAACCTAACTAATGTAGTACTTAGCTGTGTCCCATACCACAGCCGTTTTCCCACATATCAAACAATGTTATCGTTGTTGTAATTGCCTGCCAATGTAGTGCATGTGTTTTGGAAGAGTACCGTGCATGCCCGGTACCACGGTCTAACACCCCTGGCACTGAACTAGGACAAGTCGCAAGGCTCTGACAACTGAAGACCGTAGCCCCACACGAAAAGACAACTAGGTGGCGCCGTAATCCGGGCATAGCCCTAACAACTGACAACTGAATGGGTAGCCAGTACTACCCTGGTTCCCCATGGTTAGAACCCACAACTCGGTACCATAAGAATCCTTTCAAAATACACGACATGCATCATCAGGCAATTACCCCTTGTTCCCCGGGTTATGGTGTCTTTTATTAATAAGCAATCAATGTGATTTATTATGTAATAGTAACTGATATCTCCAACAACTACTGATGTCAACACTAGCTGATAATCTGACAACTGACAACTGTGGTATCTGACAACTATGATATCTGACAACTGTGATATCTGACAACTGAATAGAATACTGGAGATATAGCTACTAACACAAAAGTGCCACAAACAACTGGTAACTGATAACTGGTATCTACCAACTCATATAAACTCTGAAATACATGATCACTGATCACTACCACAATGTATCACTGACAACTCATATAAACTCTGAACATGAACATCTTATAATCACCAACAAGTATCTCACTATTAAGTAACAACTGATAATTGGTAACTCCGAAGTACAGCATCACTGATATCGAATAGATTACTATCACAATAGCTCATTCTCTCAAAGTAACCAATAACTAACATCATAACAAGTCCATATCAATATCTGAATGAGTCATCACCAATAAAAGAATATCAAATCAACACATACTGAATCATATTTAATTAGTCAACATCCTCAACAACATGTAATCTAGGATATCTACTTCTTAGTACCCAACATTAATAACATGTCATCTAACAGATCCCAATTACCAACAATGTCAATCTCATCTCAATATCAGTCAGGCTCCAATAAAAGGAATATAGATTCTGGATAACTTCTAACTCAAGATCAATCTAAAGCACAACTCAACTAATCCAGTCATATCTGATATGTCCTCAAATACTCAACTAAATAAGTCATATTCAATAACTGATCATCATTCAATGTAAATATCATAAGTCCCAGATCAATCCGAAGTCACTACAACCAATTCATATCCCAATAGTCACATGATCAATAAGCATCAGTACAAATTAAGTAATCTGATATAATAACTGTTGTTCCAACATCTATCAATAATCAACACTTAGTCCACTCACTCTGACAAACTATATCTGATTCATAAGGCTACACAATACCTTCTTCTATTAAGATCAATTATGATATCCTCACACTCGACAATATATCATGAACATGCATCTAAGATCTATCATGATCAAATCATTATCACCAATATCCATCTCTCGATATCATATACATCTATCAACAACTAACACATACTCCATGGGTGAAGTCCACAATCCATCAAGTAACCGTACACAGCTGACAGACTCATATTAGTCGATTAAGGCTATATACAAGTCGACTAGGGGAAAGTATAGTCGACTAATGAAGTGGGCCAAGCCGACTAACTCCCCTGCCAGAACAGAAATCAAAGATACATCATCACCTATTCCTTTGCGCTAATATGTGGATTCAAACCTCTCTCTTACAAACATTAATATGCACAATCTCTACACTAATGTAGGTATACATGGAAGAATCATAATAAGAATCAAGTACATTTAATAAAAAGAATCGAAAGGAGCAAACACTCACATTGGGGAATCTGCTCGTTACCGGGCGAGTCGCCGTTACGATCGCTGTGGTGCCGCTCTTCGCTGTCGGACTGTATAGGACGGTAGCCAGGATCCTGGGGAAGACCTGGCTGCAATCTGGAGATCTCGCGCTCGCCGGAAGGGCCTGGAATCGCCGCTCGCTCGCTCGCTGCCTGTGCTGCTGGTCTGGGTGGTTGCTGCTGTGCGCGTCGCCGGGCGAGTCGCTGCCGCGGTCGCTGTGGTGTCATTCCTCGCCATCGGACTGCACGGGAGGGTGGCCAAGGCACTGGGGAAGGTCACCACGTCAGTCTCCGACGAGGGGCTGGCGTGGATCAGGAGAACTCGCTGCTCGCCCGGGGAAGATGGGGGCGGTCTGGATGGTGCACGGCTGCCCTTTTTGTTGTTGTCGCTGTTGCTGGTCTGGATCTCACCAAACAAATCCAAAATGCTGTAACGCGAAACCAATACATACAAATAATTATAAATACATGCTAAACACCCACACGTGCAAACGAACATATGCGCGTACACGTACATAAACAAGCATGCACATACATACATGTCCAATTTAATAAATACCTATTATTAACTAAAATGTATATACACGTATACATATACATACATACATGCATACTTAAATAAATGCCAACGCATATTAATATAAGTACATACACTTAATTAAATGACATACCCATCTACACAAATGAATAGAAACACATGCATATAAATCATGCATACATATACATGATTATACATAAACACATGCATGCATCCAAATTAATAAATATACCTATACATTAATTAATATAATGCAAACATATCCAATTTAATTAAGTCCCATTTATTAATCACTAAATTTACACATAAATGATTAAAGAATAAATTCATGCATACTTATATACCATGCATAAATATCTAAATTAATAAATATCTATTATTAACTATAAATATCTATACATATTAAATAATTCACATCCCATGCATGCACAATAATTCACCCACCAACATGCAAATATTTACACAACACGCCCAAGCATGTAAAAAGAACTCACAATATAATTTATGAAAAGGGAAATAATTAGGAAAGGGGGAAAAAATTACTCACACAACTAAGTGATTTGAGGCACGCCGACGGAGGCATCCGGACCCGCGGAAGGTGTCGTTGGATAGAGCAACTCGCCGTGAAGGGCGTGGGGTGCGTTCGCGCTTGCCGACGGCGATCTACGGCATCCTGCGGAGGGCTGGAAAATGGCTCGGAGTAAGGATTTTGTCGCACATGAAATAAATACACACCAATCAAAATCACTACACAAGAATTTCCTACATAAAATAATACACATGCCTATTCACTAAATTATATACATTAATATAATAAACATAGTACTATTTAAATGTTATTGCATCCAAAAATATTAAGGGAGAGAGAGGAGCTCACGGCCAAAGGGGACTGAAGCTCGGCTGGGCCATGTTGTGGTGGCCTGCACCAGGAAGAAGACGCCCATGGCGGCCATATGCTCCACCGACCGCACATGCTAGAATCCAACGAATCGAATCTGCATCGCGGGCTGAATTCCCCAGCACATACAGCGGCACAAGGCTGTGAAAGTGGGCGGCCTGAAGGAGGTCCGGCGGCCTGGGGAGGACGCAGCCAAAGGGGGCTCGGCCTGGGCCTGCCGTGCTGCTGGTGGTCGCGCTGGCAAGGAGGAGGCGCCAATGTTGCTGCTGAAGGGAGAGGGACGGCCAGGCCAAGGAGGAGGGGCTACGCAACCTGGAAAGGGGGTTGCTCGGGCTTCCATGGTGGAGGTGATGTCGCCATGGCCGGGGATCTTGGTGATGGCGCAAGGGGAGGCGGCGGTTGCTGAAGGAGATTAAATCTAGGTTTAGGTTATTACTTAGGGTTTGGTTTAGGATTAGGAAATATAATATAGGATGGGTTATTGGGTTTGAGGGTGTGGAATAGGAAATAGGAAAGAAAGATTACCACCAATAATAATATATAAAAGCAAACTATAATAATATAAAACAAAATAATAACAATAAGAATAATAACAACAACTATATTAATAATAATATTAATTAGTAATAGCCATAGTAATAAATACTAATGATAATTAAAATGCTAATAACCATATACTAATAATAATAGTTAACAAACAATAATACTGATACATCATAATAATAACAATAATGTTATTAATAATAATAACACTAGTAATAATAATAATAAAAATAATCAACAACGAAATGATAATAGAAACATCCACTACCAATAATATCAATCAATAATAGTTATAACAATAAATAATAATCATAATAAAAGAATAATAATAATAATGGAAGTAACTACTAATAATATCAACAACTAATAGAAATAAAATAATAATAATAGTTAGCAAAAGAAATGTCAATGATAAATAATGGTAAACATAAAACCAAATTACTATTTACTATCTCAAAATAATTTGCATATTATTATTAATAATAATAATCACAAGAAGAAGAGTAATAAATTAAGTTGATTAAAAAAATAATCAGTGAATAAAAATAAATACATTAGGAAAATAAAATATAGTATTTCTAACTAGGGATCTTACACTCTACCCACCTTATAAAAATTTCGTCCCCGAAATTCAAATAAAGTATGGAATGGTAAAAAGGTTCCCAAAAATCAAAGGAGAAAGCAAACAAACTTCACATCACTTCTCGACATATCATAAATCCACCACGCTTCCGCTGCGCTACTCTGATTCTGCTACCAGCTTCAACATGAAGTAACCACTCCCAAGAGATAGAATGGAAAGAAATAGAATAGAAAGGAAGGATGAAATCAAGATGGAAATCCAAATCACTCAAAAGAAGAGTAGAGATCAAGGATATCGAAAGAACAAAGATGAGAATTTCCAAAGGAAGGATGGCCAATTCCAAATGGACTGAATATCATAATGGATAGTATATGTATATTGCAGTATAACTATAGCTTATTTTCAAGTCACCGGTAAGAGCTAGATCATCTTGCGAGTAACAAAATTCAAAATTCAACATCGCAAGTCGAAAACCTAGGCTCTGATACCAAGAAAACCCTGTCACGCCCCGCTTCCCAAAATACGCTGGAGCGGAGACGCGACATGAGTCGGCGACGCATATACGCAAGGAAAATCCCTCACGTATACGCGCTAAGCCTTAAGTAACCCGAAACAAGCTATAAATCTAAACTGTAATGAATACTGAATACTGCAATATCGCATATAAGCAACCACGCATGATATCATGTGAATCAAGACTGGAATAACAACTGAACTGATATAACAAGAAACAGGAAATGATACGAAGGCTAGAAAGATAAAAGTACCAGAATAGAATAGGGAGAAGCTCCAGCTATTCGCGAAGCGTACAGCCTCAACGAACACCTGCACATTAGAAACAAACCGTCCAATATCTGGACGTGCAAATCCAGGGTCGTCAGAACGCGACCATGGTGAGTGTGTGTGTAAAGGGGAAATAGCTCGTGCATATAAACATGTGCATAAAGAAATATCAAGAACAACTGAAGATAACATATAACTGAATAGCATGACAAACGACTGCAGATATAAGACAAATAAATATCATGACATGATAACATCTGAACTGAAGTATAACTGATAACAGCATGAACAAAGATATAAGACAACTATCACAACTGTAACTAACAACTGATATAAAGGTCAACTATCTCAAATGTAGACTAATAGCTGATGTCTGATGTGTAACCTATATGTCACTAGTCTGGTTGGTTATTATTAACCTAACTAATATAGTACTTAGCTGTGTCCCATACCACAGCCGTTTTCCCACATATCAAACAATGTTATCGTTGTTGTAATTGCCTGCCAATGTAGTGCATGTGTTTTGGAAGAGTACCGTGCATGCCCGGTACCACAGTCTAACACCCCTGGCACTGAACTAGGACAAGCCGCAAGGCTCTGACAACTGAAGACACAGCCCCACACGAAAAGACAACTAGTGTGGCGCCGTAATCCGGGCATAGCCCTGACAACTGACAACTGAATGGGTAGCCAGTACTACCCTGGTTCCCCATGGTTGGAACCCACAACTCGGTACCATAAGAATCCTTCCAAAATACACGGCATGCATCATCAGGCAATTACCCCTTGTTCCCCGGGTTATGGTGTCTTTTATTAATAAGCAATCAATGTGATTTATTATGTAATAGTAACTGATATCTCCAACAACTACTGATGTCAACACTAGCTGATAATCTGACAACTGACAACTGTGGTATCTGACAACTATGATATCTGACAACTGTGATATCTGACAACTGAATAGAATACTGGAGATATAGCTACTAACACAAAAGTGCCACAAACAACTGGTAACTGATAACTGGTATCTACCAACTCATATAAACTCTGAAATACATGATCACTGATCACTACCACAATGTATCACTGACAACTTATATAAACTCTGAACATGAACATCTTATAATCACCAACAAGTATCTCACTATTAAGTAACAACTGATAATTGGTAACTCCGAAGTACAGTATCACTGATATCGAATAGATTACTATCACAATAGCTCATTCTCTCAAAGTAACCAATAACTAACATCATAACAAGTCCATATCAATATCTGAATGAGTCATCACCAATAAAAGAATATCAAGTCAACACATACTGAATCATATTTAATTAGTCAACATCCTCAACAACATGTAATCTAGGATATCTACATCTTGGTACCCAACATTAATAACATGTCATCTAACAGATCCCAATTACCAACAATGTCAATCTCATCTCAATATCAGTCAGGCTCCAATAAAAGGAATATAGATTCTGGATAACTTCTAACTTAAGATCAATCTAAAGCACAACTCAACTAATCCAGTCATATCTGATATGTCCTCAAATACTCAACTAAATAAGTCATATTCAATAATTGATCATCATTCAATGTAAATATCATAAGTCCCAGATCAATCCGAAGTCACTACAACCAATTCATATCCCAATAGTCACATGATCAATAAGCATCAGTACAAATTAAGTAATCTGATATAATAAACTGTTGTTCCAACATCTATCAATAATCAACACTTAGTCCACTCACTCTGACAAACTATATCTGATTCATAAGGCTACACAATACCTTCTTCTATTAAGATCAATTATGATATCCTCACACTCGACAATATATCATGAACATGCATCTAAGATCTATCATGATCAAATCATTATCACCAATATCCATCTCTCGATATCATATACATCTATCAACAACTAATACATACTCCATGGGTGAAGTCCACAATCCATCAAGTAACCGTACACAGCTGACAGACTCATATTAGTCGACTAAGGCTACATACAAGTCGACTAGGGGAAAGTATAGTCGACTAATGAAGTGGGCCAAGCCGACTAACTCCCCTGCCAGAACAGAAATCAAAGATACATCATCACCTATTCCTTTGTGCTAATATGTGGATTCAAACCTCTCTCTTACAAACATTAATATGCACAATCTCTACACTAATGTAGGTATACATGGAAGAATCATTATAAGAATCAAGTACATTTAATAAAAAGAATCGAAAGGAGCAAACACTCACATTGGGGAATCTGCTCGTTACCGGGCGAGTCGTCGTTACGGTCGCTGTGGTGCCGCTCTTCGCTGTCGGACTGCATAGGACGGTAGCCAGGATCCTGGGGAAGACCTGGCTGCAATCTGGAGATCTCGCGCTCGCCGGAAGGGCCTGGAATCGCCGCTCGTTCGCTGCCTGTGCTGCTGGTCTGGGTGGTTGCTGCTGTGCGCGTCGCTGGGCGAGTCGCTGCGCGGCGCTGTGGTGTCATTCCTCGCCATCGGACTGCACGGGAGGGTGGCCAAGGTGTTTAGACGGGAAAGGTGTTGTATTGTGGAATATAATTTGCACACAAATTATATTCAATAAAAAGAGATAAGGTTTAGATTCAACCTCAAGTGCTTTGATCACTCCACAAATGTATTCCAAATGATTAATGTACCCTTTCCTATCTCCGTTATAGCATGGGCTATACCGAGTCGATTCTTAGGGAGAGCTTGCGATGGAAGCGTTACGGTTGGTAGTGAAGAAAAGAAAACGAAGATTTTTCTTTGTCTTAAAAGAATAAAAATGAATTGAAAAAAGAAGTAAAAGAATTGGTGGAATTGTTCATGATGGAAAATGAAAAGAAATCAAAACAAGATTGGCTTTTAGATTAAACTAAAAGAAAGAAAACTTTGAAAAGACTCTTAGAATGAGAAGATCATGACTAGCTAACCTTACTACGTTGCTAAAACTTACTAAACTCCGTGATGGTGAATGCGTGCCTCATGTTGATTCATCGGCATAGATTTGTCTTGCGTGTTGGTCTAATTACTTTCCCACTTGAATGACGGGTGATCACTCTTGGACTTATCTTGTAGACGCATAGATGTCATTGGCCTACAAGATAGACTTTCAATAATGGAATCAAAAGAGCGACACTCAATGAATGCTAAGGAAGAAGATACAACATTCATTAATTGAAGTAAAGAAGTTGTACAACAAATAGCATATGTTTGGTGATCCATCTCCATGTTCCATCAAGGCACTTGTTCTAAAGACAAGGCTCTAAATGAGGCACACATGAATCATATGGAATTACAACAAGAACTTGCCAAGCAATGAAAGTAACCCATCGGAGAAGAGAAGACCATACAACTTGCAAGATTAAAGATAGCAATCACCCATGAGTTAGTAGTTAGCAAGGTTAGTAGTTAGCTAGTTCATGTTAGAAAAGTTACCTACTAGCCATAAGAAAAGAACAGCAAAGCATGAATTAAAGTGCAAGTAAAGTAAAGCTAGAAGTAAAGAAAGCAAGTAATACTAGAAAATGTAAGAGAAGAGAGAAGAGAATGGATCAATCCTTGCTTCACAAGTTGTCACACCTTGGTATACACAAGCTTTCTCTCTCTTACAAACTCTCTCTTTACAGAATTTCTAGGGAGGAAGAAGAAGATCTAAAGCACTAAAAATCCTAGAGAAAATCCTACAAAATACAAGCTTCTAATCTCTAATCTCTCCTCTCTCCTTCCACACTTCCCTTGCGTGCAGGCCCTGGTGGTGTATTTATAGCCTCAGAGAGAAGGCTCCAGAAGATGAGACAGTTGGCAGAATCTGGGGCTCAACGGCCCCAGATCTGCGGCGGATCCGCGACAAATGCGATGGAATCGCCGCAGTTTCATGACCGTTGGGCAACAGAATTCTGTTGCTCGTTTGTTACGAGTTTGTTAGCCACGTGGACCTTCTGGAAGTGTGAGTTGACGCGTAGAATTCTCTAGATCCTGGGCTCAAACTTGGGCTCTCTTTTGGGCTTTTGAATTAATCTCTTTTAATTATTGCTAATTAAAGAGATTTTGGGCCTTTTCTCATTTCAGATGTAGACCTGCAAAAATAGTGAGAAGAAGATTAAAAATCATATTTTTATTGACAATATGCATGGTATGGAAGCGGTAAAATATGCAAATATGTATAACAATCACACCCCCATACCTAGCTTTTGCTCGTCCTCGAGCAAAAAAGAAAGAAAAAGAAAGAAAAAGAAAATCCTAACTAGTTTATTACACCACTTTCGTAGGTGACACGATTGCACTGAGCACGTGCAACAAGCCGTTAAACCTCTAGGTTACCCTAGAGGAGGAGTGTTGTCTCCTGAGGGTTTTCAGCGGATTACACCCACAAAATCCATAAAGAAAAATAAAAAGGGTTAGTGAAAATTTTGATCCATGTTTTAAAGATTCTAACTTGAGTTTTAGGTTTCAGGTTACCCTAAACTTGTCATTCCTCTTATAAGCGTCTATTTGGAGTTTTGTTTTCAACTTAGGTTAAGATTTTAGGGAAAAGATCAAAAACCGAATTTTGCATCAATCCTAGGATATATACATCTATAAATATGAAGGATCTTTCTTAGACTAAGTTCATTTATTTACTTATATATATAATATATTTTTTTTCTTTTTTTTATTTATATATACAATGTTTATTTATTTACATTCCTTAGCATCCTTAGGCTTTCTAGTTTACCCTTGTAACGAGTCTCTTACCGATGACTCCCAAACCAGACAGTCTTAGGGCACCAGATGAGAAAACATCCCTCGGATTCGATGACTCAAGTAAACTAGGCCACGAAGGAATTTAAGGACTTAACCACGTTTAGGCGTGATCGGCAATGCTTCTTGAGGCACGACTAACCAGCTTAATCAGTGGCTAAGTATTTATTATTTATTTATATACAATTTTTTTCTATATATATATTTTTTATTATATATATATGTAAATAAAGTCACAAAGTCTTTGATTAATCCTTCAATATGTTTAATGTATATATCCTAAAGAAAGAATTAAAATCTAGTAATTTTTCTTAACCTTTATTACTTAACCTAAAAATCCAACTAAACTCCTCTTTTCAACTTATAATTAGAAATCTTAGTTAAGAGCTTCCTTAATCCCTAAATTTCAAGTTTGATTCTTTAAACATGGATCAAGAATTTCCTTTTTTTTATTTTTTTTATTTTTCTAAAAGAAAAAGTAAAATCTAAAAGAAAGTAGAAAATCTATAAGAAACGTAAAATCTAAAAGAAAATAAAAGACCTAAAAAGAAAATGAAAATCCTAAAAATAAAAAGCCTAAAAAGAAAATGAAAAATACTATGTTAGAAGCTACCCCCCATACCTATCTCATGCATTGTCCCCAATGAATGCAAGATAAAAAGATGCATGAAATAGGTAAAAGGTACAACACTACTCCCTCCGTCGCTTTGGACCCACAGTGGTGCTAGGTCCAGCCGACTGTGATCTCCTCAACGCTGCCTCCATACTATCTAACCGAGAGGATTGCTCCTCTACCTTCTTCCTCAGCCTCACTTGTCCCCTAAAGATTTTCTTCATGCCCTTCCAGATGGAAGACATGAAAGCTCGTGACTCTGCTGGGGGATCATGCCTCCAAAACTCAGGTTCATCTTCTTCCTCAAGACAGAGGAGATTCTTGAGGAAGAAGATGAAGATCACTTTGCTTGTTTGTTCAAGTACTTTACCATTTGGAAGATGAGTGTTCCTTTAGGTCTTAGCTTGTAGCCTCATGTTGATTCATTGGCTCCCAAGATAGATTATCAATGATGAACTCTAGGAGTGACACTCAAGGGATGCTAAGGAAGAAGATACAACATTCAATTAAACATTCAAGACATAACAACAAATTAGCTTGAAGTAAAGAAGTTGTTCTACAAGTAGCATATGTTTGGTGATCCATCTCCATGTTCCATCAAGGCTCTTGTTCTAGACAAGGCTCTAAATGAGGCACACATGAGTCATATGGAGTTTGAACAAGCATTTACCAAGTGAAAACAACTCTACTTCCATGGAAAGGAAAAGTAACTCTAACAATGCAAATATAGAAATTAGCAATCATCCAAAGAGATAGAAGTTAGATAGGTAAGTTGTTAGCTAGCCATGTAAGAGAGATTTAGCTATCCATTGCACAAGAAACAAAACAACAATTCATGATGTAAAGCAATAGAAGTAAAGCAATAGAAATGCACTAGAAGTAAAACAAGAAAGTAAAGCAAAGTAAAGCAACGTACTAGAGATTGTAAAGAGAAGAATGAAGCTTCGATTAATCCTTGCTTACAAGTAATGTCACCTCCTTGCTTACAAGCTTTCAACAGCACTCTCTTTTCTCTCTTTGACAAAATCTCTAGGAGGAAGAAGAGGGAGACTAAAACCTAGAGAATACTAAAACAAAATACAAGACTTTCCCCTAATTTCTCCTCTCTCTTCTCTGCTCTGTTGTGCAAGCCCTGGTCCTGTATTTATAGGCCTCAGAGAGAAGCATCTAGAGCCCAGGTTGTTGGAGAGAAATCTGGGCCCTAACCACCCTGTAACTGCCGCAGATACGCGGGAAAGCGCGGCAAAATCTTGGCCGTTCAGGCCAGATTTTCTGGTACAGGTTTGTTATGAGTTTGTTATCCACGTGGCCTTCTAGAAGATTGAGTTGGCGCGAGGATCTCTCCTGATTCTGGATTCAAACTTGGGCTCTTTTGGGCTTTGAATTAATCTCTTTAATTATTGCTAATTAAAGAGATTTTGGGCCTTTTCTCTTTTAAGATGTGAACCTGCAAAAATAGAGAGAAGATGATCAAAAATCATATTTTTATTGACAATTTGCATGGTATGGAAGCGGTAAAATATGCAAATATGTATAACAATCACACCCCCATACCTAGCTTTTGCTCGTCCTCGAGTAAAACAAGAAAAGAAAAAGAAAGAAAAAGAAAATCCTAACTAGTTTATTACACCACTTTCGTAGGTGACACGATTGCACTGAGCACGTGCAACAAGCCGTTAAACCTCTAGGTTACCCTAGAGGAGGAGTGTTGTCTCCTGAGGATTTTCAGCGGATTGCACCCACAAAATCCATAAAGAAAAATAAAAGGGTTAGTGAAAATTTTGATCCATGTTTTAAAGATTCTCCCTTAAGTTATAGGTTTCAGGTTAGTCTAAACTTGTCATTCCTCTTATAAGCGTCTATTTGGGGTTTTGTTTTCAACTTAGGTTAAGATTTTAGGGAAAAGATCAAAAATCGGATTTTGCATCAATCCTAGGATATATACATCTATAAATATGAAGGATCTTTCTTAGACTAAGTTCATTTATTTACTAATATATATAATATTTTTTTCTTTTTTTTTTTATGTATACAATTTTTATTTATTTACATTTCCTTAGCATCCTTAGGCTTTCTAGTTTACCCTTGTAACGAGTCTCTTACCGATGACTCCCAAACCAGACGGTCTTAGGGCACCAGATGAGAAAACATCCATCGGGTTTGATGACTCAAGTAAACTAGGCCACGAAGGAATTAAGGATTTAACCACTTTAGGCGTGATCGGCAATGCTTCTTGAGGCACGACTAACCAGCTTAATCAGTGGCTAAGTATTTATTATTTATTTATATACATCTTTTTTTTTATATATATATTTTTTATTATATATATATATGTAACTAAAATCACAAAGTCTTTGATTAATCCTTCAATATGTTTAATGTATATATCCTAAAGAAAGAATTAAAATCTAGTAATTTTTCTAATCCTTTATTACTTAACCTAAATATCTAACAAAAACTCCGCTTTTCGACTTATAATCCGAAATCTTAGTTTAGAGCTTCCTTAATCCCTAAAGTTAAGTTTGATTCTTTAGACATGGATCAAGAATTTCCTTTTTTTTATTATTTTTCTTTCTTTTTTTTTATTTTTCTAAAAGAAAATTAAAATCTAACAAGAAAATAGAAAATTTACAAAGAAAGGTAAAATCTAAAAAAAATAAAAACCTAAAAAGAAACTGAAAATCCTAAAAATAAAAATAAAAGGCCTAAAAAGAAAATGAAAAATCCTATGTTAGCATACCCCCCCATACCTATCTCATGCATTGTCCCCAATGTATGCAAGATGAAATGATGCATGAAATAGGTAAAGGATAAAGCTACTCCCTCCGTCGTTTTGAACCAGCAGTGGTGCTAGGTCCAGCAGACTGTGAACGTCTCAGAGCTGCCTCCATACTGTCTAACCTAGAGGATTGCTCCTCTACCTTCTTTCTAAGACGAACCTGCCCCCTAAAGATTTTCTTCATGCCCTTCCAGATAGTGGACATGAAGGCTCGAGATTCAGATGGGGGGTCCTGCCTCCAAAATTGTGGCTCATCTATTGCCTCTAAGCTTTCCGCCGAAGAAGACTCCACCGGAATATCTTCGGGTTGGACAGGAGGAGTCCAAACCGCATGCAAGCAACCATTATAAGAACTGGTGGGTCTTTCTGCTATAACAAACACTCGGTCAAAGGTATCAAACACATCAGCTGGTATGAAATGTTTACACAGACGTGTAATCAAGACTGGATGAGAATGCTTGGCACCCCGAGTGCGGGAGGAATTAGCAATGATCGCGTGAAAAATGGCCTTATTCAAACAAACCGTGTGTTGTCGAGTCATCAGATCATGAATAATTTGTAATACTGGTCTGTTAAAGGATGTGACATGTTCATGTTGGCCCAAGGCCTTCCACTCTAGTTTTGATGATGATTAACTCATGTAGTTATGTATACTAATAATCTTGTGATTTTAGTTTCAGATCTTTAATCAAGTTATTAGTAGGAGATTAGCTTCAACAAGATGATTTGGAAGCTACCCACATGTTGATTCAAGAGCCCAAGCGTCAAAGATCATATATAGCACTTGCTTGGTGAATCACGGTTTGGACCGAGTCAACTTGGAGACGGCGCTCTACAAGAAGACTTAGGTATCCCTAGTTTAGTTTGTGTTTAGAGCCTAATTGTAAAGATTAGAATAGTATGATAATGCTCAAGTTCACAACACACACGTTTCATGTTTTGAATATTGTTTTTGATTTTTCGGTTTTAGGTTTAACCGATCTTGGTTTTCATGAATAGATAGATCAAAACAAGTTTACATGGTTTAATGTATATATGATTTGTTCTATATACATGCATGCTTTAATTTCCTAGACAAACTTAGTTTGGCTCCTTTATTCATGTGTTATATGTTTTGGTATTTTGACAAAATATATTTTGGAATTATTGACAAAAACTATGATATATATTTGTTTCATGTATATTGGATTTCTATCCATATGCATCATGCTTCAAAGTGTTTAATTATCATGTTTTTGTATCTGGAAGTGTTTTGGACAAAACGTATTTTCTATTCAAAATTCAAGTTTTAGAAAATACAGTTTTTGGTTTTTGGTAAAAATGATTAGACATAAAAATAGTTTTAATTGCTTGATATTTGAGCCAAAACTTTTATCACATGTTTATATATCAATGCAATTTGACAAAACTATTTTTGGGGATTTTTAGTAATTTAGAAGAATTTATTGGATATTTATTTCCCCAAATTTCTGACCTGTTTTGGTGTCTGCCAGGCTGATCGGTCGACTGGTATGGTCGACCGCACTGTAGACGGTCGACCGTATAGGTCGACCGACGTGCACAGAAACGTGCACGCTGGCTACACCTTGAGCCGGTCGACCGTGCCGGTCGACCGACTGAGAGCAGGTTTGCTCTCTGTTTGTTTGGGTCGACCGGACGGTCGACCGCTAGCGCCAACGGGTCAAAAATTGACCGTTGGGCGGTCGACCGGGCGGTCGACCGTCAGGGTAATTCTGGCAAAAATTACAGCCAACGGCTATTTTCTGGATTAGCCTATAAATACCCCATTTGCAAGAGTTTTTCAAAAAGAATTTTTGGGCTAAAATTTTCATTCTCTCAGGTGTTTTTGCTGCAATCAAAATAGGTTTTTGGATTCAAATTGAACAATCTTTTTGGTGTTTTCTTTAGGGTTTGAAAAATCAAAGAAAAGGGTTTTGGGAAAAGCTTTTGAATTGAACTTCTCTATCTTGGCTTCATTTATTTCCCAAAGATTTTCTTTGAGTTGCTGGTTTCATATCCTTTGGTTTTCTCCACACTTGAGCTAAAATCTATTATCTTTTCTATAGGATTTTGTGTGGGAAAAAGAGATTGTTTTGTGGTTGTTGTTTGAAACCACTAAGTTGTAAACCCTATCTCTAGCTTGGCTTTGTGCCTTTCCCTCATTGTGTTGAGGAAGTTTGGCTATTGGGTTGTATCCCTCAAGGTTGTGAGGTGATCCTTGTATTGGTTTTGAGTTTAGAAATCCCTCAAGTTGTGAGGAGATTGTTGGCTTGGAGTTGTGCCTCAAGGAGGAGGTTGTGATTGTAAAGAGAGGAGTTGGGTACTCCTTGTGAGAGTTCTTTGTGAACTAGCTAGTGGATTAGAAATCCTTCGTGTGTCGAAGGCGGGGATGTAGAGCTGGGTGCTCGAACCTCGATAACATATCTCTGTGTTTGCGATTGATTCATTGACTCTCTCTCTATCTCTCTCTTTACTTTGTGTATTGTGCAAATTGCTATATCTTATACTTGCTTGTGTGTGCATCATTGTTGTAATTGCAATTAGTTTTTAAATTCCGCATTAAGATCACTAGATTAGCATAGTCACCTATTCACCCCCTTATAGGTGACTTTTCAATTGGTATCAGAGCTAGCGCTCCTGATATTTAGGTTTAACCACCTAGGAGTGAGATCTTGGTTTGCTAATCTTCATTTGCATTTTCATTTGCACACATTTAGTTTGCACTTATGGCTAGCCCTCCTATGTTTGATCATTTTAGACTTGATGCTTGGAAGGCTAATATGACTAAACATTTAAAAGACCTAGGACATCTAGTTTATCAAGCCATTACCATAGAATCCCTCCCAAATAGTAGCAAGCATAAGAAGGCCAATGCATTAGCAATTAGGGCACTTAGAGCATCTCTAAATGAACATTTATTACATATTTTTGATCGTTATGATTTGGCTTTTGCAGTTTGGAGCATCTTGACTTCTCCCGAGCTTCCAAGGATTATCAACAAGATGAGGAGATCTAAGAGAGAAAAGTCCGAAGAGCAATGCCTCATGGTCCAAGGGAAGAACTCCCTTGAGGTACAATCGGATTCTCAAATAGATGATAGCTCTAGTTCCTATTGTCATGGATGTTTTGAAGTTCAAACTTTGAATATGGAACTTGTTCAAAAGCTTGAGAATTTGTTAGAAGAACATGATTTGTTGAAAGATGATAATCTTGTTTTGAAAAATGAATTAAAAGATTTATGCTCTAATTTTGAATTGTTGTTGCAAGAGAAGGAAGAGATTGCAAGTGAATGTGACTCACTTAAATCTCAACTCGAACTTGCTTTAAAGGAAAATGAATTTTTGAAAAACAAAAATGATTGTGATGATGTTGTTAAGCACAATGAGATTTTATCTTCAAAATTGGATTTTACTTTTAAAGAAAATCTCACTTTGAAAAATGATATTGATGCAATTACAAAAGAATTGAATTTGGTTTTGAATAAAAATAAATCTTTGCAAATGATATTGATATTCATGTTTGCCATGCTAGTGTAGCTTCTACTTCTTGCACACCTATAGCATGCTCCACTTTATCTTCTAGCATTGAAAATGATATAAATAATTTAAAGAAAAGTGTTGATTGTTTGGGCTCCACTTTGAGCAAATGTGCTTTAAATCACACTCGTTTGGAATCCTTGGTTCGCAAGAAACAAGCTCCAACTATGCATGCACACCCATCACGGCATACACATGCTCATCACGGACACAATCATAACATGTATGCTCATGTGTACACTTGTACACATTGTGGTCGAAAAGGCCACCTTACTAGATTTTGCTATGATAGATTACATATTGAAAATTTAGCAACTAATCTTGTTTGGGTTAGGAGAGATACTAACCCTCGTGGACCACAAGAAAATGGGTACCAAGATCCACCTCTTTGATGTTTGATGTAGGTGGAGGCTCTCGCATAACGTGAGAGTGTTGGTGCCTTGAGGTGGATGCATTCTAAGCTAAAAGGAGAACCATTTGGATGCTTCACTCTCAAGGAGATTAGGTGGGAGGACCACCGGGTGTTTTGGAGACATGGAGAGTTGCCCCTTCGGTTTTGGTAACAATCCCTTACTCCATTTAGTGTTTACATGCTTTTTACATTCATTTTTTTTGGCATGTTGTGTTTTGTTATGCTTGTGCCATGTTCATTAGAATAGTGTTATACATGTTTAGTTACTTGAGCACCTATATCTTATATGGATCTATATTTAGTGTTCTCACATTGTTTAAACTAACATGTATACCCTAGATCTAATGCACATGCATATGCATTATAACCATTTGGATGTTTATGATTTTTGTTCTTATTGAATCATGTTTCATTATTTCATGATTAATATGATATTTGCCATGTTTATTAGACTTATGCTTTACATGATTAGTTATTGAGACACCCATGTTTAGTATGGACCCATATTTTGTGTTCTCTTTATGTTTTAGCTATCATGTTTATCATAGGTTTAATGCACATGTCTTTGTCATGCAAATCATATGGTTAACTATTTTTTTTGTTTTAATGATTCATGTTTTGATAATTAACTTGTGTTGTATGATTTCTAATTTAGCCACATGTTTTGATCATGTATTTTATGATTCTTATAGCATGTGGATTTTCATAATGATCATTTTTAGAATATTGTTGATTTATGACTCGTTTTATGCTTAATGATTTGGATATATGCTTAGATGTTAGTTTTCATTAAAACTAGGATTTATACTTGTACATAGAATGGGCCATAAATAAACCTTTATATATGTTTGTGCTTGGATGCCTATTTGTACCCATTAGATGTTCTAGTATAATCTAGTTTTGATGATTCATGCATTCAAACATGTATTCCTATTTTTGATGTGTTTTCTATGATTAAGTGTTTTCATTTCATATATATGTTTATTTTGCCAAACCTTAAGATATACATGTATACCCTTTGAGTCACTTGCTTTTCATGCAAATCTATATATATGGACTCAATTGTGTTTAGGGATATGTATGTATACTTATTGTGTTGACAATTCATACATATACCTTGAAATTAAATTAGTTTTGGTGAAAATTTAGATTGTCTTGATTTCGTGATTATTTAACTTCATGTATATGTCCATCTTGCCCAAACTATCATTTATACATATACATCCTTGAGCCACGTGCCTTCATGCATATACTTTTGTGGACTCATTGTGTTTAGGATATGTATGTATACTTTAGTTTGTACATGACATACATATGCCTTGAAGTTTAAATCGTTTAAATGAATTTCATGTTTTCAAGGAATCTCATATGAGCTTTATTGAATATTTTCATGTCGATATGTGTCACATTTTTCTTGTACACTCACTTTATTAGTTTACTCATGATTTATTTTCATGAGAATTTGAATGAACTTTATGGACTTTGAGTGTTTAGTGATCATGTGATTTATATGTGTTTCATGAAAAACAATTGTGCTTTATTCCTTGCTTGAAGGATTTCGTACTAGTTTTAAAAGTTTTTCCTATAACTAGTTCGTATTCTTCACTATGGTAGAGATTTTTAAACAAAGCTTATTCTCAAACCTATTTTTGAAAACCCCTACCCTCAATGGGCGGTTGGATGGGAGATCATGTTCATGTATACTTTAAAATAAAAATCATTTAAATCTTGAACCATGATTGGGAGGTATAGTTGATATGAGTCATACACTTGATCTTACTCTTGTTTCAATTGGTATCATTGAATTCTTTCAATTGGTATCAATCTTGACATCCTTTTGTATACTCATATATGTGTTGTTTTATGTATGTATGCTTACACTTCATATAGTATCAATTTCAATTGGTATCTATTTCTTACATACATATATAGATGATTTATTTGTACTTATTATATCCCTATATCTTGAAGCACAAATTTTGGTTATGTTAAGCTTGAGTTTTTCAATTGGTATCCTTATACAAGCTTTATCATAATTTTAAGATTGCTAAGCTTGAATTTTTAATGAATATCATGTTTCAATTGATTTAATTTTCAATTGGTATCTTATTTCAAGCCTATGCATATTTTCTTTTGGTATTTCATAAAGGGGGAGAAAACTCGTACTTTACATTTCAATTGGTATTGGTTTACCATTGTTTTTGTTTTCCACTCCCTAACTTTATGATATTAAAGTAATTGGTGTCATATGCTTATAATGAAAAATATCTATTGGTATCAAGTTTACATTACATGTTTTCATTTTGATATAAAATGTTATTTTGTTTCAATGCCTTATTTTATTTCAAATAGGATTTGGCATTTCTCAAAGTTTGTTATTTTCAATTGATATCATATTAACTTTGGTTTTACCCCTTGGAATAATTTATTGCTTCTTTGTTTTGAAGATTTAGGGGGAGAAGTATTTGTTTTCATTATGTTTGTTTGTACCCCTTTGTTGATGATTGACAAAAAGGGGGAGAAGAATTTGTAGTTTATATGCATGGTTGATTTATGCATATGTTTTAGTTGTTTTTCATTAGTAATAATATGTTGGTTTCAATATTATTGTTTTATTGGTATAAAGAGCATGTTTCATTGTTTATGTTTTATTTTAATTGGTATCCAGAACATGTTTATATGTGGTTAAGAACATTCATTGCATATCTTATATGTTTTATTGTTATGCATGAGTTAAGGGGGAGCTTCTTTGAAGCTTTACTTTAATCCATGCATATATAACTACATGAGTTTTGTCATCATCAAAAAGGGGGAGATTGTTGGCCCAAAGGCCTTCCACTCTAGTTTTGATGATGATTAACTCATGTAGTTATGTGTACTAATAATCTTGTGATTTTAGTTTCAGATCTTTAATCAAGTTATTAGTAGGAGATTAGCTTCAACAAGATGATTTGGAAGCTACCCACATGTTGATTCAAGAGCCCAAGCGTCAAAGATCATATATAGCACTTGCTTGGTGAATCACGGTTTGGACCGAGTCAACTTGGAGATGGCGCTCTACAAGAAGACTTAGGTATCCCTAGTTTAGTTTGTGTTTAGAGCCTAATTGTAAAGATTAGAATAGTATGATAATGCTCAAGTTCACAACACACACGTTTCATGTTTTGAATATTGGTTTTTGATTTTTCGGTTTTAGGTTTAACCGATCTTGGTTTTCATGAATAGATAGATCAAAACAAGTTTACATGGTTTAATGTATATATGATTTGTTCTATATACATGCATGCTTTAATTTCCTAGACAAACTTAGTTTTGACTCCTTTATCATGTGTTATATGTTTTGGTATTTTTGACAAAACATATTTTGGAATTATTGACAAAAACTATGATATATATTTGTTTCATGTATATTGGATTTCTATCCATATGCATCATGCTTCAAAGTGTTTAATTATCATGTTTTTGTATCTGGAAGTGTTTTGGACAAAACGTATTTTCTATTCAAAATTCAAGTTTTAGAAAATACAGTTTTTGGTTTTTGGTAAAAATGATTAGACATAAAAATAGTTTTAATTGCTTGATATTTGAGTCAAAACTTTTATCACATGTTTATATATCAATGCAATTTGACAAAACTATTTTTGGGGATTTTTAGTAATTTATAAAAATTTATTGGATATTTATTTCCCCAGATTTCTGACCTGTTTTGGTGTCTGCCAGGCTGATCGGTCGGCTGGTACGGTCGACCGCACTATAGACGGTCGACCGTATGGGTCGACCGACGTGCACAGAAACGTGCACGCTGGCTACACCTTTAGCCGGTCGACCGTGCCGGTCGACCGACTGAGAGCAGGTTTGCTCTCTGTTTGTTTGGGTCGACCGGACGGTCGACCGCTAGCGCCGGGTCAAAAATTGACCGTTGGGCGGTCGACCGGGCGGTCGACCGTCAGGGTAATTCTGGCAAAAATTACAGCCAACGGCTATTTTCTGGATTAGCCTATAAATACCCCATTTGCAAGAGTTTTTCAAAAAGAATTTTTGGGCTAAAATTTTCGTTCTCTCAGGTGTTTTTGCTGCAATCAAAATAGGTTTTTGGATTCAAATTGAACAATCTTTTTGGTGTTTTCTTTAGGGTTTGAAAAATCAAAGAAAAGGGTTTTGGGAAAAGCTTTTGAATTGAACTTCTCTATCTTGGTTTCATTTATTTCCCAAAGATTTTCTTTGAGTTGCTGGTTTCAAATCCCTTGGTTTTCTCCACACTTGAGCTAAAATCTACTATCTTTTCTATAGGATTTTGTGTGGGAAAAAGAGATTGTTTTGTGGTTGTTGTTTGAAACCACTAAATTGTAAACCCTATCTCTAGCTTGGCTTTGTGCCTGTCCCTCATTGTGTTGAGGAAGTTTGGCTATTGGGTTGTATCCCTCAAGGTTGTGAGGTGATCCTTGTATTGGTTTTGAGTTTGGAAATCCCTCAAGTTGTGAGGAGATTGTTGGCTTGGAGTTGTGCCTCAAGGAGGAGGTTGTGATTGTAAAGAGAGGAGTTGGGTACTCCTTGTGAGAGTTCTTTGTGAACTAGCTAGTGGATTAGAAATCCTTCGTGTGTCGAAGGCGGGGATGTAGAGCTGGGTGCTCGAACCTCGATAACATATCTCTGTGTTTGCGATTGATCCATTGACTCTCTCTATCTCTCTCTTTACTTTGTGTATTGTGCAAATTGCTATATCTTATACTTGCTTGTGTGTGCATCATTGTTTTAATTGCAATTAGTTTTTAAATTCCGCATTAAGATCACTAGATTAGCATAGTCACCTATTCACCCCCCTCTAGGTGACTTTTCAGTTCAAGCCCTAAAATGTTGCGTTGGGTCCAACGTCCAACGCAGTACACATTTCTAAAGGTCGTGTTGGCTTTGAGCCCACGATCCTGCTCTATGCAACGAGCACCCATGATTGTCATGTAGTCTATCAATGGCAAAGGGTTACTATGATGGGGGTGACTAGGGACATGAGTAATTTCCTCAAGAAGAGGAATCGTGACGACGATGTCCCCTAATGGCATATGGACTACAAATTGGTATGTCTAATAACTCACAGATGCATAATCAAGTGCATTATAGAATGTAGTGACTAGTTCAGGGCAGTAATACGCATCATTTCATTGATATCGTATACCAGAGAATACCAATTCCATGCACGCAAACGATCAACAAATATGTGCCTATACCCCCCATGATCATGCAGAATTTTTGAAAAGTCTTTCTCTACAAACACATTTGGAGCCATGTGTAATAATGAAAATTAAAGAAATGGATCTAAAGATGAAAGATCAAACCACCCCCGGTGTTCGTGGGGGGAAATCCAAAGGCAGATGTGCAGAAGGCACCAAAGACAGACTCTGGAAGAATGAGTACTGTAGATGCCACCAGATGAAGAAATCGACCGGCCAGAATTTTGCAGATCTCCAGATGTGGCAGGGGAGCAGCAGATCTGCGGCTGGATTGAGGAAAATGCGGCAAAATGAGGGTTCTAGGGAAGCAGAAAATTTCTGAGAGGTCGGCTCTGGAAGGAAGAGGCAGATCTGAGAGGGATTTGCGTTTGAGGGAGGAGGGTTAGGTGAAGAGAGTATTTATAGGAGGGAAAGAAAAGAAGAGTTCCAATAATAGCCCTAGGTCAAAAGTGTATTTACAACCCTAGGAAAAGGAATAGGAAAATGAATGGAATCCTAGGGAAGATAGAATCCTAGGAATTTGAAACTCTTTTAAACACAAAATTCCCTCATTTTTTTTCTTTTTTTTTATATTTATTTACAAAAAATGATCCCAAAATGATATGCAGGGAAAACTCGGAAAACTGTACATATAGAATGGTCACAAATAAACTGGGTCGCAAAGACCCAATTCATGAACTTCTTGTGACATGAATTCAGTGGTAAGGAATGGCTTTAAACGTTGATCGTTCACAGTGAATTTATTGCCATTATTTGGGTCAAGAATCTCGATCGCACCGTGTGGGAAGACATTTTGAACAATGAATGGCCCTGACCACCTAGTTCTCAATTTACATGGCTAGCTAACAACTTACCTAGCTAACTTCTATCTCTTTGGATGATTGCTAATTTCTATACTTGCATTGTTAGAGTTTCTTTTGCTTTCCATGGAAGTAGAGTTGTTTTCACTTGGTAAATGCTTGTTCAAACTCCATATGACTCTTGTGTGCCTCATTTAGAGCCTTGTTTAGAACAAGAGCCTTGATGGAATATGGAGATAGATCACCAAACATATGCTACTTGTAGAACAACTTCTTTACTTCAAGCTAATTTGTTGATATGTCTTGAATGTTTAATTGAATGTTGTATCTTCTTCCTTAGCATCCCTTAAGTGTCACTCCTAGAGTTCATCATTGATAATCTATCTTGGGAGCCAATGAATCAACATGAGGCAATCAAGCATCACCATTGAGCTTAGTAAGTTAGCGAAGTGGTAAAGTTAGCTAGCCATGGCCTTTCTCATCTAAAGTTTTCTTCAAAGAATTCTTCAATAGCTTTCTTTCTTAGCAATACACTTTCCAAAGTTCTTTTGATTTCTTTTCCATTATGCACAAATCCACCAATTCTTTCATTTTCTTTTCCATGCTTCTTGCATTTGTGTAAATACAAAGAAGAATCTTCGTTTTCATTTCTTCGCTACGGACCGTAAAACTTCCATCGTGAGCTTTCCTCGAGGATCGACCCGGTATAGCCATTGCTATAACGGAGATTGGAAAGGATACATTAACCATTTGAAATACATTTGTGGAATGATCAAGCACTAAGGTTGATTCTAAACCTTATCTCTTTTACATAATATCTGTGCAATCTACCACACTATCCTTCCTTAATCAAATTTTTGGCGCCGTTGCCAGGGAGAGCAACGGTTTTTGATTTCAAGTGAGAAACTAAACGAATCATCTTCTCTGTTGCAGGTTACAGGTGAAGAAAACAGGAAAATTTACATTGCAGAAACATATAAGTGGCTCTGGGCTTCTGCTCTCAAAAGCAGAAACCAGAAGCCCTCTGAATTGCCACAGATTCACGGCTTTTGCCGCAGAATTGCGGCAAGGAGGAGTTAACTACTGACTTAATTTCTGCAGGGTTGCTTGCTCTGCAAAATACAGCTGCTGCAATAATTAATCTTGTATGCTTCACCTTATATCTGCTAATAATCAACAGTAAAAAATTTGTTGCAAAGTTAAAAATTGTTTAGACATTTGCATCACTAGGCACGTGTCTTTCATTCCTTTACTTTTACTGTTGAAGAGTGCTGGAGACAAGGTACGTACGCATTGCATATTGACTAGGACTCACTCTTTGTTTGATTTAATTATGCTTTGAGTGAACCTTGTTTGTTTACATCATACACTTGCACAAATCAATTCTAAGGGTATTACCCATAAAAAAGATAAGGTGGGGATTTTATCACCCTTTCCTTAGCCCACAAATCATTTTCCCAAGCACTCACAATCCTAAGCTTCTAAATAAAAACTGCTAGACGCTGGCCCTAGGGACATCCGGACTCACTTAGGAGATTATCCTAAGGGAGAAAAGTGTTGGAAATTGACTTTTGTAAAATCAGTGTCTAGGAAAGGGATTGAGGGCCGAAAGCCCGAAGGTTGCTGGTTACTTAATTAAGGAACGTCTCTGACGGAAAACCTCCCACCAACCTTGCCCTTCCCTGGCTGATTTGCTTATAGTCAGAGTCTACACTAAACCTCCTGTGGACGATCTAATCAGTTAGGAGTCGTCTAGGTCCAGGAACCCTAGATAGCTTGGATTGATTTATTTTTTCTTGTTTGTTATTTTTCATTTTTCGCTGTGTGATCGGTGCACGTTGATTGTGTAATTTTGCATGCAAGAGTGGTATCGAGATCCGAATTCTGCTAGGCTTGTGAGAATTTCTACACTAGCACATACACCACCACTTGACACAGTCCTAGTCATGACCAACAACGTGTCGTTGCAAGACAAGTTCTACCCGATCCGCACATCACTTCCATCGTGCATTCTCCTCCCAACCACAAATGGAAATAACTTTGAGTTAAAGCCGCAGTTCATAAACACTCTTCCACGATTCCATGGCCTAGAATCTGAGGATACGTACTTCTTCATTCGAGAGTTTGAAGAAGTATGCCTTATGATGAGAATTTCCCAGTTGACCGAGGACGCTGTCAGACTTAGGTTTATACCTTTCGCACTTAAGGATATTGCTAAGAAGTGGCTTTATAATCTCCCTGTCAGCTCAATTTCTTCATGGGATGATTTCGTTAAGGTCTTTCTTAAAAAGTTTTACCCTATCCACAAGACAGCTCTTATGAGGAAAAATATAATGCAATTCAAACAAGAAGCCAATGAACCATTCTGGAAGTACTTCGAGCGTTTTAAAGACCTAATAGCCCTGTGTCCCCATCACAGTATAGAAAAATGGCGCCAGTGCCAAATTATCTATGATGGGCTTGATTATCAGACTAAGACACTCCTTGAAACTATGTGCCAAGGAGAATTCTTAAAGAAGAATGAATATCAGGGTTGGGATCTTTTTGAGGCTTTAGCTGAAAAGACAGTCCAGTGGGAGTCATGTACTGAGAAACCCACACCCACAACTTTCAGAACTGGTTTACACTCCATAGGATCCTCGATATCTGCAGAAGCTAAAATCACACAATTGATGAAGAGGATTGAGTTGCTAGAGTCTAGGGAAAATTCTACTGTTAATCAGGTCAACCCATCATCTGTGGTAAACCCGGTTGTACCTATTGCCATGATCTGAATCATCTGTTTGAGGAGTGTCCAGTATATCAAACTCAAATGTTTCAGGAGAGTACGAATGCCGCATACACCAGACCCACTTACAATCCTTACTCCAAGACATATAATCCAGGGTGGAGAAACCATCCTAACTTTTCTTGGAGTCAGTCTGGTCCTGAGCAGCCGAGACAACCATTTCCACAACAATACCCTGCTCAGTCGCATCCACCGACTTATCACCAGAACCCACCAAATGTCCATTCATACCAAAGTCTACCAAGATTCCAGTCATATCAAAATCCTGTGCCTTACCAAGCAAATTTTCAGCCCCAGTATCAGCATCATCCACCACCAAACCCTTCAGACAAGAGAATTTCTGATTTGGAGAAAATGATAGAGACCTTATCTAAGACCCAAGCTTCAATGATGAACAATCAGCAGCAGGACATGAACAAATTGCAAATCCAGATAGGGCAGTTGGCTAATTCTCTGACTGAAAGACAAAAAGGAATGCTACCTAGCCAACCTGTGCCAAATCCCAAAACCCATTTTCCCCTGCACGAAGTTGAAGATTTGAGCCCCAGCCAATGCCAAGCTATTCAAATCCTTAGGTCTGGAAAGCATGTAGATAATAAGGTTTCAAATCAGCCACCCAAATCTGTGCCAATACCACTACCTTCTGTTCCAATCCAACCCATTCAAGACAATCCTTCTTCAAGCACACAACCATCCACTTCCAGTCAAAAGGAAAAGAAAAAGTTGATGAGCAATATATAAGCCTGTTGTTCCCTTCCCAAATAGGCTTACAAATCATAAGATGAATGCTCACATGGAGAAGATAAGAGATATTCAACCAAGTACAAATCAATGTCCCTTTCCTTGATGCCATACAACAAGTTCCTTCTTATGCAAAATTTTTAAAAGAAATGTGTACCAAAAAGAGAAAAGCAAATGTCCCTAAAAAAGTCTTCTTGGCTTCCAACATAAGTGAACTGCTCAATGGTCCGATCCCTGTGAAATACAAAGATCTAGGGAGCCCAACCATTTCTTGCATCATAGGGAAGACCACCATAAATAGGGCTTTGCTTGACTTGGGCGCGAGCATCAATCTTCTCCCCTTTTCCGTGTATCAGCAATTAGGGTTAGGCAACCTTCGCCCGACCCAAATGACGATACAGTTGGCTGACCGCTCTGTAAAGATTCCCAAGGGGGAGATTACAGATGTTTTAATACGGGTCGGGAAATTCATTTACCCCGTAGACTTTGTCGTTCTAGAAACACAACCCGTACAAAATCACAGAGCACAAACACCTGTCATTCTCGGACGTCCTTTCTTAGCCACCGCGAATGCGATCATCAACTGTAGAAATGGATCAATGCGGCTAACTTTCGGAGATATGACAAAGGAGGTGAATGTCTTCCATCTAGGGAAGCAGCCTAGGGATCTGGACAATGATTCTTTCGAAGTGAACTTGATTGAGGGTTTAACTAGTGAACATGTTGAGGAGGTGGAGTATGAGTCTGAAGAGGAATTTGAGTTGGAGTCTGATGACTTCAACCTTGATCAGATTATTGAATCAAATGTTGAAAGGACCACTAATTCCATCCCTATTCTTCCCTTGCACCATGAACAACCAGTGATAGAGCCTGTCCCTTCTTCTGATCTTAAGGTTCTTCCCGACCATCTCAAGTACAAGTACTTGGATGAGAAGGAATCCTTTCCTGTAATCATTGCATCCAATCTAACTAAACAACAAGAAGAGGACCTTCTTACTGTGTTAAAGAAAAATAGAGAAGCCATTGGTTGGACCATGGCTGATATTAAGGGGATTAGTCCTTCCATAGTTCAACATAGGATTCATCTGACGGAAGATGCCAAGCCAAAACGAGATCCACAGCGTAGACTGAACCCAATAATGCAGGAAGCTGTTAGAGACGAGATCTTGAACTATTAGACAATGGGATTATCTATCCCATATCCGATAGTCAGTGGGTTAGTCCAGTTCACGCTGTGCCTAAGAAAGCTAGATTTACTGTGGTGGAAAATGAGAATAAAGAATTGATATAAACACGTCTTCCAACGAAGATTCGAGTTTGTATTGATTACAGAAAGTTGAACACTGCCACACGTAAAGACCACTTTCCTCTTCCATTCATTGATCAAATGCTTGAAAGATTGGCGGGACATGAGTACTATTGTTTCCTGGATGGATATTCAGGATATAATCAAATCCCGATCGCTCCCGAGGACCAAGATAAAACTACCTTCACCTATCCTTTTGGAACATTTGCATACCGAAGGATGCCCTTCGGCCTATGCAATGCTCCCGCAACGTTTCAACGTTGCATGCTGAGCCTTTTTTCAGACATGGTGGAGAAATTTCTGAAAATTTTTTATGATTTTTCGATTTATGGGGATTCCTTTGAGCAATGCTTGTACCATTTGAAGCTGGTTTTACAACGCTGTATGGAGAAAAATTTGACACTTAACTGGGAAAAGTGTCACTTTATGGTCAAGCAAGGAATCGTTCTTGGACACAAGGTTTCACGTATAGGAATTGAGGTGGACAAGTCTAAAGTGGAAGTCATAACGAAGCTCACTGAACCAACGTGCTTAAAGGACATTAGGTCATTTTTAGGGCATGCCGGCTTCTATAGACGATTTATTCAAGGGTTTAGCAACATTGCAAGACCTTTGACAAATCTCTTAGGAAAGGATGTACCCTTTATATTTGATGAGGAATGTCAAAAATCATGGAAGGAGCTTAAGAGTAGACTTGTCTCAGCACCGATCATTTCTGCACCAGATTGGACCAAGCCTTTTGAGATTATGTGTGATGCCTCTGACTTTGCTATCGGCGCTGTTTTAGGGCAGCGTATTGATACTAGGCAACACGTAATCTATTATGCTAGCAGAACGCTGAATGATGCCTAACTCAATTATACAACTACTGAAAAGGAATTTTTAGCGGTTGTTTTTGCGTTGGAAAAATTTCGCCAATATCTGCTAGGGTCCAGGACGATAATTTTTACTGATCACTCCGCCCTAAAGTATTTAATGCAAAAGAAGGATGCTAAAGCAAGACTTATTCGATGGATACTTCTTTTGCAAGAGTTTGATCTGGAGATTAAAGATAAAAAGGGCGTTGAGAATGTGGTAGCTGATCACTTGTCTAGAATCCCAAATGCACCCAAGGAGAGAATACCGATTAATGACGATTTCCCTGACGAACACATTTTTGTGATGTGTGGAGAGCCTTGGTTTGCTGACATAGTGAATTACCTTGCTACCAGGCAAATACCTTCTCATTGGTCAAGTCAGGAAAAACACCGTTTCATGCGTCAAATGCGGTTCTTCTTTTGGGATGAACCGTATTTATTCAAATATTGTCCTGACCAGATAATACGTAGGTGCCTTCCTGAGGATGAACATCAGAGTGTCTTGACATTTTGTCACAAGTTAGCTTGCGGTGGACATTTTGTCCACGAAAAACTGCTGAGAAAGTACTTCAGAGTGGATTTTACTGGCCCACTCTCTTTAAAGATGCATACACTTTCTGTAAGCTCTGTGATAGGTGTCAAATGACGGGTAGAATTACACAGAGAGACATGATGCCCCTCACACCCATCTTAGAAGTCGAAATTTTTGACCTCTGGGGCATCGACTTTATGGGACCCTTTCCTCTGTCCTATGGTAACCAATACATTTTGGTAGCCGTAGATTATGTTTCGAAATGGGCTGAAGCAATTCCAACAAGGACAAATGACAACCAAGTTGTTATCAAGTTTTTACGAGACTACATCATCTCTCGTTTCGGAGCCCCCCGTGCGATAATAAGTGATAATGGGAGTCATTTTTGCAATCGGGCTTTTGAAGCTCTGATGCGCAAATATTCTATTTCTCACAAACTATCCACGGCATACCATCCTCAAACCAACGAGCAAGTAGAAGTCACGAATAGACAAATAAAACTCATTTTAGAGAAAACTGTGGGACAGAATCGTAAAGACTGGTCCATCAAACTCACTGATGCTTTATGGGCATACAGGACCGCTTACAAAACTGTCCTCGGTATGTCTCCATATCGAGTTATATTTGGAAAACCTTGTCACTTGCCTGTGGAGTTAGAACACCGAGCTATGTGGGCTTTAAAGCAGCTGAACTTGGATTTGGATAAAGCCGGTGCTTTAAGGAAGTTGCAGATATCCGAGCTAGAAGAGCTAAGAAACGAGGTATATGACAATGCTCTGATCACCAAACACAGAACCAAACTTTTTCATGATAGATCCATTCACAGAAAATTTTTTGTCTCTGGACAAAAGGTTCTGTTGTACAATTCACGACTCCACCTTTTTCCTGGTAAATTGAGAACCAGGTGATCAGGGCCATTCATTGTTCAAAATGTCTTCCCACACGGTGCGATGGAGATTCTTGACCCAAATAATGGCAATAAATTCACTGTGAACGGTCAACGTTTAAAGCCATTCCTTACCACTGAATTCATGTCACAAGAAGTTCATGAATTGGGTCTTTGCGACCCAGTTTATTTGTGACCATTCCATATGTACAGTTTCCCGAGTTTTCCCTGCATATCATTTTGGGATAATTTTTTGTAAATAAATATTAAAAAAAAAAAGAAAAAATGAGGGAATTTTGTGTTTAAAAGAGTTTCAAATTCCTAGGTATCTATCTTCCCTAGGATTCCATTCATTTTCCTATTCCTTTTCCTAGGGTTGTAAATACACTTTTGACCTAGGGCTATTATTGGAACTCTTCTTTTCTTTCCCTCCTATAAATATTCTCTTCACCTACCCCTCCTCCCTCAAACGCAAATCCCTCTCAGATCTGCCTCTTCCTTCCAGAGCCGACCTCTCAGAAATTTTCTGCTTCCCTGGAACCCTCATTTTGCCACATTTTCCTCAATCCAGCCGCAGATCTGCTGCTCCCCTGCCACATCTGGAGATCTGCAAAATTCTGGCCGGTCGATTTCTTCATCTGGTGGCATCTACAGTACTCATTCTTCCAGAGTCTGTCTCTGGTGCCTTCTGCACATCTGCCTTTGGATTTCCCCCACGAACTTCGGGGGTGGTTTGATCTTTCATCTCTAGATCCATTTCTTTAATTTTCATTATTACACATGGCTCCGAATGTGTTTGTAGAGAAAGACTTTTCAAAAATTCTGCATGATCATGGGGGGTATGGGCACATATTTGTTGATCGCTTGCGTGCATGGAATTGGTATTCTCTGGTATACGATATAAATGAAACTGATGCGTATTACTGCCCTGAACTAGTCACTACATTCTATAATGCACTTGATTATGCATCTGTGAGTTATGAGACATACCAATTTGTAGTCCATATGCCATTAGGGGACATCGTCGTCACGATTCCTCTTCTTGAGGAAATTACTCATGTCCCCAGTCACCCCCATCATAGCAACCCTTTGCCATTGATAGCCTACATGACAATCATGGGTGCTCGTTGCATAGAGCAGGATCGTGGGCTCAAAGCCAACACGACCTTTAGAAATGTGTACTGCGTTGGACATTGGATCCAACGTAACATTTTAGGGCTTGAACATGTCACATCCTTTAACAGACCAGTGTTACAAATTATTCATGATCTGATGACTCGACAACACACGGTTTGTTTGAATAAGGCCATTTTTCACACGATCATTGCTAATTCCTCCCGCACTCGGGGTGCCAAGCATTCTCATTGTTGACTGATTTTTCCTGCACACAAAAATTAGAATATTAGATTAAGAATAGATCGTGCGAGGAATCAGTTCTAATCCGCGGTAGCAAGGCTATGCGGGTCGTGATCCTCAGGGAGGGACTGCGATGGAAGCGTTAAGCAAGTTTCTCTAAAAATTTATCTTTTTAGTTATTTTGTTAGTCACGATGGTATTTACAATGGGTGGTATTTACAGTGAAGTGGAAAAGAAGAATTTAGGAAGATGTGGATCTAAACTAAAGGAAGAAAAGAAAGAAAGATTACCTCTTCAGTCTGCTTACCGTTTGAACCGTTGCGATGATTTACCTTTTCTTAGAAGGCGTACAAGCATGGCATATAGGATCGTCCGCCTTCTTAACTATGGAATAAAAAGCAACTAGGGAATAAAAAGCAACTATGAAGACCTGTTCATCGCCATAGGCCATCAAGGTTCCTTCTTCGGCTAGGTATTCTCAAAGCAGTTGGATCTCATGGTGGGCAAGACATTAGAGAAAGAAACAATGTCATAAACCAAAAATAGAAAACAATGATAGACAAAGATAGAGACACAATAAAACATAAAAATAACAAAACAAGCTTTGATTTGATTTAAACAATGGAGGAAAATTTACAACTTACACCGGCTGTCACCATCGGTACAAGAGGATCCCTTCCTCCATGAATGCAACATCTCCTCTCAGCTTTCACAAAAGAAAATAAAAATTTACAATGGAATCTAACCTAAAACCTAAAAACCCTAGCTTTTGGCCCTTTGCTGGACGCTGGACACTCTGTACATTACACTGCAGGTGATATTTATAGGTGCAGAAGGCTACAGAGTCCCGGAAGAAACTGCCCACGAAAATTGGGATCAGGATCTTATCAAAGTGCCGCGGATTTGCGGCGGTTCCGCGGCACTTTTGTGGCTTCTGGCCACGCGCTTTGGCGCGTGGCCTCTCCTGGTCCGTCCCTGTGGGCTTCTGCTTCTGGAAGTTTGATCCTGGCCTTTAATCTGGATTTTCGAGATAACTTGGTAATCAAGTTACCCTTAATCCAGATTTCTTCAAATCTTCTCTCCACGAAATTCCTCTTTATTTTGGCCTTTTATCCTCATCTTGCAGGTGTTTAGGGTTGGATAGAAGTCTATCCTTCCCTAATTTCTGATTTTTGCAACTTTTAGCCCTTGCATTTGCATTTTGACTCTTTGTATTTGCGCTTTTCACCTGGGCTTTAAACATGGGCTTGGATCTTGGGCTTTTGGGCTCTTTAGGCTTTATTTATTGCTAAAATAACAATTCGAGGCCTGCACACAATAAATCACAAATTATTAATAAATGTGCAGAATTAAATGAATAAATATGAAAATGTGATGGTAAATATGATGATAAAAATGCACTTTTGACTACCAATCACACCCCCACACTTATCTTTTTGCTCGTCCTCGAGTAAACAAAGAAAAGAAAAAGTTAATCTAACCTAACTCACTTTCGTAGGAATCACGATTGCACTTAGCACGTGCAACAAGCCGTTAAACCTCTAGGTTACCCTAGAGGACGAGTGTTGTCTCGTGAGGGTTTCAGCGGATTGCACCCACAAAATCCATAAAAAGGAAAATATTTGAATTATTATTGAAGAGACTAAGTAGTCTATAAGTTTTAGGATCCTCATTTTTATTCATTCTTCAAACCTAGTCTTTATAAAGTCAATTGTTATTCATTTTAGGTAAGAATTAAAATTGAATTCTAATATAGTCTTTTTCGTTACCAAAAATCATACGCACCCTTGTGAATCTAGGAATTCTTTAACTTGGACTCTCATGCCTCTTTATTATTTTTATAACATCATCTAATTTTCTTTCGTGTAAGTATCAAGGCTTCTTGAGGCCCTCATACCTAACTAATTGACTATTAGATGTGTTAATATATATATATATATATTTTTTGGCATGTATAACTCATCTAATTTTCTTTCGTATAAGTATCAAGGCTTCTTGAGGCCCTCATACCTAACTAATTGATTATTAGATGTGTTAATACATATATTATATTTCTTAGTTCTATTAGGCTTTCTAATCCACCCATGTAGCGAACTTAAAGTCGGTGGCTCCCAAACCAGTCGGCTTTAGGGCACCAAGTGAGAAAACACCCCGCGACTCAAATTCGAGTGAACTAGGCCCCAAAACTAAGGACTTTATTTATTTACTCACCTTTAGGCATGCGTACTTATGCTTCTTGAGGCACATGTATCAGCTTAATTGGTGATTTTTTTTCTTCTTCTCTCTTTTTTTTTTTTTTTTTTTTTATGAGGCACAAGGTCTTTGTCTTAGAATCCTAGATATGCATTTGGTATGCACATTTCATTAAGGTAAAAATCAAGACTAATATTTATTCAATTTCTCTCCTATACCTAAAAATTAAACAATTTATTTATTTTGACCAAGTTTTTAGAAATCCTAATCATGATTTTCCTAATCCTTAAAACTAACTTAGATTTCTTTCAAAAAAAATAAGTCAAAATATTTCTCTTTTTATAACATTTTTTTTTTAAATTTTTTTTTCAGATTTTTTTTTTTTTTAAGCAATTTTTTTGTTAGTTTCTACCTATGTTAGTATGTTAGTAAAGCCCCCCCCCACACTTATCTCATGCATTGTCCTCAATGTATGAATGAATGCTATATGCATGAAACAGAACAAGGAAGGCGGAAGTTACCTTAGGGTGGTGGTTCCGGAGGTGGTCTAATTGGTCCACGAAATGCGGCCCAATCAAGATAACAAATAATTTGGTGGAACCCACCAGAAATTTTCCTTACATAACCCACTAAAATATATATATAATCTTTTAGTATTTCCACCCCATCAAATTTCCAAATTTCATAATAAATTTCAGAGTTAATTGTCTCAACCTCCTTGTCCAAAATGGAGTATGAAAGGATGGAATTAATGACTTGGACATTATAGGTGAGGGAACGAATACCGACTCAGGGAAGATGCTCAAATCAAGTAAGGGCTCAGGAGTCGGGCTAGGTTCAAGAATTGGTCCAAGTCAAGAAATTGAAACTCAAGTCCACAATCTTCTTCCCACAATGGAATGTGACCTAATATGGATGATATCTCTTTACTTCCAATATTAAGGAATTCTAGCTCATCGCCATACAATTCTTCAAAACTAAGGTCAACATCGTCCGTCAGAATTGTAACAATCAATTTCAGAAGTAAAGAGATTGTGAGAATCTAGGTCAAGTTCAATATGATCATCTAAAATGGGTGATTCAATTTCATAATGAATTGGAATAGGATCCAATGTTGACTCGGGAAAAGTGAAATCAGGTGGAGACACTGGAGTCATTATTGGATCAGGAAATAAAATTGAATCATCAAGTGGAAGATCATGATCATATTCAAGCTCAAGTTCTAATTCAGAAAGGAAAAACTTGCCAGTTATCAAAATTGGAGTTTCGGCAAGTTCACATGATGGTACAGAATTAGAATCTTGTTGTCTAAAGCAACTTGGTTCGTCGGCTCTAAGCGAGTGGTCAGCGATATCAGAATCAGCCGGACGGTGAGAACGTAAGCATTGAACCATCAAATCTATGTCATGATCACGGGCTAATTTAGCCTCATTCATGGCAGCTACATCCCTTCAAGTCGATAGGGGATCATGTTCTGATTGGACTTGAAAATAGGAGACGATAATCGTGATAAAGTTGTGAGTCGGTGACTCACGTATCATCATGTCTAAGATTGATGGTGATTTTTGCTTGGACTTATTATACTCATCATTTCCAGATAGATGGATTTCTATTCTGAATGGGTATCTGAGTATGAATCTTGGGAAGAATGTGGACTAGATGGATATGGAGGACAATTTGGTTGAGAATTAGACTCGGGGGACTCGAAACCCATGAACTCTGTGACGAGTTGAAATTATTATGGAAATTATAGTCATAAGATGGGGGGTGTGGGTTATATTCATTCGGATAGACCATTCCGGCACACTAGATTGGTCAAGTTAGGGTATGCCGGGTTGGTAATATCCGAATAATAGTTAGGGGTGTAATATGAATTAAAATTGGAATTTATTATTATATGCCATATCACACCAACACAAACACAACAAACAAATAAACAAACAAAAAAAAAATTCTAACCTAAGTTAGGGTAGACCTATGACCTAGACGACTCCTAACTGGTTAGACCGTCCACAGGAGGTTGGGTGCAGACTTTGACCACAAGTTAATCAGCCAGGTCAGGGCAAGAGTGGTGGGAGGTTTCCGTCAAAGACGTTCCTTAATTAAATAACCACCATCTTCGGGCTTTCGGCCCTCAATCCCTTTCCTAGACACTGATTTGGCAAGAGTCAACTTCCAACACTGTTCCCCTTAGGATAATCTCCTATTGAGTCCGAGATGTCCCTATGGCCAACGTCTACTCAGTTTTAGTTAGGCTTGGGTTAGTGAGTGCTTGGGATATGATTTTTGGGCTAAGGAAGGGTGATGAAATCCCCACCTTATCTTGTTAATGGGTTATGCCCTTAAGATGAATTAGTGCAAGTGTACAAGATAAATAGATAAGAATCACTCAAAGCAGGAAAATCAACCAAGAGATGAATCCTATTCTACATGCAA
>JAVJIF010027714.1:0-50218 GCA_038442645.1 Agave tequilana | reverse complement strand
AATAATCTTATGATATTTAGTTTCAGATATTTAACCAAGATATTAGTAGGTGATTAGCTTCAACAAAGGTGTTTTGGAGCTTTCACATGGTGATTCAAGAGCCCGAGTGTCAAGTTCATATCTAGCACTCGTTTGGAGTCAAGCTCGGTAGATCACGTTTGGATCGAGTCGACTTGGAGACGGCGCTTTATAAGAAGACTTCGGTACACATGTTTTAGAAGAGTTGTTTAGATCCATTGTTAAAGATTAGATAGTGTGATATGCTCAAGTTCACAACACACACTGTTTTAAGTTTCATGTTTATTGGTTTTGGTTTTCGGTTAACCGATCTTAGTTTTCATTAATAGATAGAATCAAAACAAGTTACATGGTTTAATGTATATTAGATTTGTTCTATATACATCTATGCTTCAACTATTTAAACAAACTTAGTTTGATAACCTATTCATATATTTGGGTTTTGTATTTTAACAAAACTTATTTCGGATTTAATGTCAAAAACATTGTTATATATCTTTAGATGTATATTGGATTCTATCCATATACTACATGCCTAAAAGTTATTTCAATATCATGTTTTTGTATTTGAATGAGTTTGGATAAAACGATTTTTCATTTCAAAAATCTTAGTTTGGAAAATACAGAATTTGGTTTTCGGCAAATTTTTCAAGTCACAAAATGGTTCAAATAGTTTGAAATATGTGTTGAATTTTTTTCACATGTTTGTATGTCAAATATAATACAAGAACTAATTTTGTTGTGGTTTTAGAGATTTTATGGGATTTATTTGATAATAAAAACCCCAAGTTTTAAGTTCTGAAAATTGCCCTGTCAGGCTCTGGCGGTCGAACGGACCGGTCAACCGGACCAAGAGTCGGTCGACCGGACCGGTCGACCGACGTGCACAAGGACGTGCACGCAGGCCAGCTTGCTTGGCGGTCGACCGAGGCGGTCGACCGACTGAAGTCAACCCACTCTCGGGTTGGCCCGGTCGACTGGGCGGTCGACCGGCCAGAGAGCCGTTGCTCTCTGGTTTTGGGCGCGGTCGACCGGGCGGTCGACGGTAGGCTCAACGGTCGATTTTTTGACCGTCGGCTGGTCGACCGGAAGGTCATTTTTGACCTTGTCAGGTGCCAACGGGCAGATTTTGTTTGGGCCTTTATATACCCCATCTCTTGGCTGTTTTGGAAAAGAATTTTAAGAGAAAATTTTCACATTTACAAGTGTTTTATTACAAGTTTCAAAAGAGTTTTAGAGCTTTAAAGATTTGATCTTTATTTTTTTTAAAAGGGGTTGGAAAATTCAAAGAAAAGAAAAGTCTTTGGGAATTAGTTTGATCTTCATTTTCAATTCTATCTAGAGTTTTTCCCTAGAGTTTTTCTTTGAGTTTTTGATTTTCAAACTCTTTGTTTTCCACACTTGAGCTATCTTGCTATCCTATCTATAAGATCTTTATCTTTGTGAAAAAATTAGTTTGTGGTTGTGTAACCACCAAGTTGTAAACTTCCTTCATTGTGATATCCTCTAGTGAGAGGAGCTTGATTTGGTACCCCTCTATTGTGAGGTGATTGTGGAAGTTGTGGTTGGCTCCCTCTAGTGAGAGGTGGAGTTTGTGTTTAGCTCCCTCTAGTGAGAGGTAAAGTTTGTATTGGAATCCCTCAAGTGTGAGGTGATTAATTTGTGTTGGCTAAGTGCCTACTCCTCTTGTGTGAGGTGGTTTTTGTGTTGGTTGTGCCTTACCTCTGTGAGAGGTTGTATTCGGTTGAGAGAGGAGTTGTGTACTCCCGATTGTATTTGCCCCAAATCCTCATTGGAGGTCTCCCTGTGTGGGAGTCCTGTGTGGACAAGTTAGTGAAAATCCTTCTGTGTGAAGGCGGGGACTTAGAACTGTTGCTCGAACCTCGAAACATATCCGTGTGTTAGCGTTTGATCCACTTTCTCTAACTCTCTCTTTTATATTGTGCCTTGCATTGATTCATATTGTCATATCATACTTATATGTTGGTTGTGATTGTTTGTGTGCCTCACTTGCGTTTAACCACGAGAGCTTCATATAGCACCTCAACTCTTATTCAGAGGAATCAAGAGGAGTTAGTCCAGAGCCCTTCACCGGGAATTCGGTTATACTCGTTGGTTACACTAAGTGTGTTGCAATAAGTTTTAATTCCCGCATTATTGTTCATAAATTAGCCGTACACCTATTCACCCCCCTCTAGGTGTACTTTCACCCATCATGCCTGTAACGCCCCGATTCCACGGATACGGGACGTCACTGCGACGTATATACGTAGGTCAGAAAATGCCCTCACATATATACGCTAAGCATAAAAGTACAACAAGGATCAGAGTACACGACAAAGCGTGGTATCCATACATATGCCAACACAAGAAGTACACATACAAAGTTATCACAGGATATTATAAAGTATTACACATTACATGTGTATTACATCATAACCAAGTCCAAAAGAAATATATACAAATAGGTATACAAAAAGCTCACAAGTAGAAAGAAGATCTCGTGAGTCAAAAGGTAAGTCTGGCACGAGGGGACTGGAACTAGTCCGCCTGCTCACTAAGGTAAGCTTGGTCCTCTGTGGATGGCTCCACTTCGTTCCAAGCTTCGGAATCTGAATGTGCAAATCCAAGGAGTCAAGACATATAACAATAAACAAACTATAGCCAAGTGGCTAAGGGACATGAATAAGGAAGGATGAAACAGTTATAAGGAATATCAACTAACCAGTATGAAAAGCATGAAGAAATAAAATCCTAATACAATGAATCTACAGTTAACGTCTTATTATTATTACTTGTCTTACTGTGATATCTAACTATGTGACCCAGCGTCCCAGAGCACATAGATCCATATCCTAGTAAAGCAAGGTTGTTATTGGAAACAGCGGTTGTATCGACGAACTATGTTTACAGTGGGTCCCGTGCATGCCCGGGACCACGGTCCAGGGTGTTCCGTTGCTTGATGACGGAACCAGCCGCAAGGCCTATCAGGAGGGACTTATGTATGCCCTTGTCATGACAGTATTCAGGAATAGGGAGCAAGCACTCCCTCGGCCCCTGGAGGCCCTCAGGTCAGACCGGAAATATAATTGTACAATATACCTAATGCCACTGTAAACACGAACACATATCGATATCCGCATGTTTCCCCCGACCATGTGTAAGTTGGTCCATTTTATACAAAAGTCAAGTGCATCATGCTTGGTTTAAGAGATAGCATGATAAAAGGTGATATTCACTATTTAACGAGTCATGAAACGAGAATATGTAATAACAAGTCATGAAGTAACAAGTGGTGAGATCCCTCAAGTAACATGTCATGTAATATCAGTTATGAAGCATAAACAGGAATAATATGTTACACATGTATCAAGATAAAATCCAAATTCAAATAGGAAATCAACTAAGTCAGACATTCAGAATTAGTCGACTAGGTGGAAGGATTAGTCGACTAATAGGGGTCTTAAGTCGACTAACAGTCTAGATGAGTCGACTAAAACTGGGTTCCAGAGAGTTGTAATTCTGTTTCAGGAAAAGTTAGTCGACTAGGGTTGTAAGGGTAGTCGACTAACAGGGAATTACTAGTCGACTAAAGGATACTTAAGTCGACTAAGTCTGTGATACAGAGAGTTGATGTTTTATTTCAGGAAAACAGGAGTCGACTAGGGAGAAATGGGTAGTCGACTAGGGGTCTCTAGTCGACTGGAAATCTGGTCTAGTCGACTAAAACTGTGAAATCAGAAAAGGTTAAGTTTCAACTAAAGTGGATTAGTCGACTAGTCCCTAGGTCAAGTCGACTAATCGTGGGAAAAACAGTGACAGAACAGATTTTCTGGTGGTTGTTCTTGATGATCTAAAAATAGGATTTTATGGCACAAGTGTACATGATTTGTCAACACAAGTATACAAAGGAGTTTACAAGTCTTAGTGAGTAGATATACTCACTAGGATTGGTTATTTGGAGCTTTATACGAGTTCGAACGGATCGTTGTCGACGGCTATCACCAACTCGATCCTTGGCGATACTTCCGACGAAGAGAGAGATGCGATCCAAATCCAAGGTAGTGATGGTTGCTTGGGATGGAGATGAAAACCTAGGTGAGCTTTGGAGTTAGGGTTTGAGATGGAGAAGGAAATGGTGAAGGTTATTTTCTTGGTGAAGTGAAAAAAAGAGTAAAAGAATGTAAAGGAAAACTTATATAGGATTTGATTTTTGTAAAGGAGATGTAAATAATGTAAATGTGAGGGGGTTTATTGCAAAATAGGAGAGGGGATGGGTGTCCCTCTTCTTGGCCACTGGCCGGCCATGGGAGAGAGAGAGAGAGGTGCATTAAATGAGGGGGGGTTGGTGAGATTATGTGGAGTTGGAATTTTGGAAGAGTTTTGAATTTTTGGAAAAATGGGAAAAGTTTGTGGTTGTGGAGAAAGAGGAATAAAGGAAAAGGAAAAATGGAAAGAAATTATAAAGGAAGATATTTACTCTTGGACTTAGAATAAAAATAATGAAAAGACAAGTTCCCAGGTTTAAGTCGAGGATACAGAAAATATTTCGGAAAATACCGAAATCGCCCGAAATTTCAAGTATCGGAACGACTCGTAAATTTCACCAAAAATCAATAATAATATATGAAGGCTAATAGTGAAATCCTTTTTAAGAAACACTTTATAGTTTTAAAACTAAAAATCCCGGAATCAGTTATCTACCGACTCCGTTAGAATTTTCATAAATTCATAAAATTCTCAGAAAAAGTATTTAAGTAGAGAATATGATTCTAAGAAATAAAGTCTAAAGGACCATCTAGAAATTCCTAACTGTTTGAGAATTAAAATTCCAGGAATCGATCAGCGACACTGGTCGACACCGTTTTGAAGAAATTCATTTTAATTCAGGAAAAATCCAGAAAATCATATAAAATCTAATATATTAGAAAATGATATTTGAAATTGAAATCGGTCAAATACAGGAAGTAAATCGAAAAATACGATCGAAAAGCTGAATACGCAACTAAGTACGTATTCTGGAAACGGGGTATTACAATCCATCCACCTTACAAAAATTTCGTCCTCGAAATTTCATAAGGTAAAAGGTAACAGGAAAAGTAACAGATAGAGAAGGATAAGATGGAAGATAACGGTAGAGAAAAATAGAAGGAAAGAGTCTTACCAATCAAGATGTGAAGAGTTGAGGATAGCGCTCACGGACAACGTCCTCCCGTTCCCAAGTGGCCTCTCCTGGCGCATGTCTGTTCCAAGACACCAACACTAATGGTATAGCCTTGTTCTTCAGTGTCTTCACACTTCTATCTAGAATGGCCATCGGCTGCTCCTGATATGATAAATCTGGCTGCAGTTCCAGTTCGGAATGATCCAAAATATGACTATCATCCTTGACATACTTCCTCAACTGAGATACGTGGAAAACATTGTGCACTCCGTCCAAGGACGGAGGTAAGGCCAATCTGTAGACACATCTCCCACTCGCTCCAAAATCTCGAATGGGCCGATATATCTCGGACTCAGCTTTCCACGAAGACCGAACCGGATTACTCCCTTGGTAGGTGATATCTTCAAGAACACATGATCTCCTGCCTGGAACTCCAATGGCCTTCTCTGTGAATCTGCCCAACTCTTCTGCCTACTCTGTGCTGCCCTGAGGTGATCTCTGATGACTCTGACTTTCTCTGTTGTCTGAATCAGGATCTCTGGTCCCAAAAGTCTCCTCTCACCGACTTCATCCCAACAAATCGGTGATCTGCACTTTCTTCCATACAGTGCCTCAAAGGTGCCATCTTGATACTTGCCTGATAACTGTTGTTATAAGAAAATTCGGCCAAATGAAGATGGTCTTCCCATGATCCCTTGAACTCAATCATGCAGGCCCTTAGCATATCTTCAAGGATCTGGATAGTCCTTTCAGATTGTCCGTCTGTCTGAGGATGATATGATGTACTGAATTTCAGACGAGTTCCCAAACTTTCTTGGAGACTTTCCCAGAAATGAGATCTAAACCTGGTGTCTCTGTCTGAAACAATACTGACTGGAACCCCATGAAGACGAACTATCTCCTTCATGTACTTGTCTGCCAGAACCTCTGTTGTCTGACCTACCCGAAATGGTATGAAGTGAGCTGACTTGGTGAGACGGTCAATGATTACCCACACAGCATTATTACCTTTAGGACTGCGAGGCAATGCCGTGACAAAATCCATGGTGATGTGTTCCCACTTCCACTCAGGTATTGGCAAAGGTTGTAGAAGTCCGGCTGATCTCTGATGCTCTATCTTTATCTGCTGGCACACCAAGCACTTGGCTACATACTGAGCTATCTCCCTCTTCATAGCATTCCACCAAAAACTGCTTCTTGATGTCCTGATACATCTTGTTTCCCCCCGGGTGTATGGAATATGCTGAACTGTGTGCTTCCTCTAAAATCTTCTGTCTGACTTTTCCTTGGGGAACACAAAGTCTGCTACCAAAATATAATGCACCATCTGGATGAATACAGATATCAGTCCTCAATCCAGCCTCTACCTGAGCTCTGAATTTCAGTAATCTGGGATCTTCCTTTTGAGCTTCCTTGATCTCATCTATCAATGCTGACTGAATCTGTAAAGTCATGAACTGTCCTGCCTTCTCAGTTCCTCGAACTATCATCAAGTCCAATCTGATGAAGTCTTGAATCAACTCCTTCTGCTGAGTGAGCTGGACAAGCACTCTATTCTCTGGCATCCTGCTCAGTGCATCTGGAACTGTATTGACCTTGCCTGGATGATATTGCAAGTCAATATCATAGTCCGCCATAAGTTCAAGCCACCTCCTCTGCCTCATGTTCAACTCTTCTGTGAGAAAATATACTTGAGGCTCTTGTGATCCGTATATATCAACACTTTATCCCAGAAGATAGTGCCTCCAGATCTTCAAGGCAAATATAACAGCTGCTAGCTCCAAGTCATGAGTTGGGTAATTCCGCTCATGAGTCTTCAGTTGCCTAGATGCATATGCTATAACATGATCATGTTGCATTAGTACACACCCCAGGCCTTTCCCTGATGCATCACTGAATATGACCATCCCTCCTCTCCCTGAGGGAGTCCTCAAGATTGGAGCTGAAATGAGCCTCTGCTTCAATTGCTCAAATGCTGCGGTACACCCCTCTGTCCATAAATACTTCTCTCCTTTCCTGGTGAGCTTGGTCAACGGGGCTGCAATCCTAGAGAAATCCTGGACAAAGCGTCTGTAATATCCGGCTAGCCCAAGAAAACTCTTAATCTCAGTCACCGTCCTGGGAATAGGCCAATCCTTCACTGCCTGGACTTTGCTGGGGTCGACTGAAATTCCTTCTGCTGAAACCATGTGTCCAAGGAAGGCTATGCTGTCCAACCAGAACTCACACTTGCTCCTCTTGGCATGAAGCTGCTCCTGCTGGAGAGTCTGCAACACAATCCTCAAGTGTTCTGCATGCTCCCTGTTGTTCTTTGAATAGATCAAAATGTCATCTATGAAAACAACAACGAACTAATCCAGATAGGGCGAGAACACTCGGTTCATCAAATCCATGAAAACTGAAGGGGCATTGGTGACTCCGAAAGGCATAACTAGAAACTCATAGTGGCCATAACGGGTCCTGAATGCCGTCTTCTGGATATCCTCTTTCTTCACCCTCAGCTGATGGTAACCCGATTGTAAATCCAATTTAGAGAATACACGGGCTCCATGAAGCTGATCAAACAGATCATCAATCCTGGGCAAGGGATACTTATTCTTGATGGTTACCTTGTTCAATTCCCTATAATCAATACAAGGTCTCTTACCACCATCTTTCTTGTTCGCCAATAGTACTGGAGCTCCCCATGGTGAAGTACTTGGTCTAATCAATCTTTGTCTGAGTATTCCTGCAGTTGCTTCTTCAGAATCTCTAACTCTGTCGGTGCCATCCTGTACGGAGCCTTGGATATAGGAGCTGCTCCTGGAACTGTGTCAATGGAGAACTCGATCACCCTGTCAGGTGGCAGTCCTGAGATCTCAGCAAACACTCCTGGGAATTCATCCCACACCGGTACCTTCTGCTTCTGAACCTCCGAAGTAGTCATCCGAGTCTTTCCCTTGGTAGACTTCACTTCTCCACTAAATTGGAACTCCGGTTGATGAGGGATTCTGAAATTAATCTTCTTCCCTACAATCAATAACTGCATGGTACTGACTGAGCCAGGTCATGCCTAAGATTACGTCGTACCCTTTGGTATCTAGTACGAGCATGTCTATGGCCAAGGTCTTATCACAAAGTTCTACCGGACAATCAGTACAGACTCTAGAAGATATGACTACCCCATTCCCAGTACTAATCTCCCATTTGTGGTCTAAAGATCTAACAGGTATAGAATGTAAAGCCACAAAATGATCTGAGATATAACAGTGGGATGCTCCTGAATCGAAGAGAGCGAGAACAGGTTTTGAATGAACTCTGATGTTACCTGTTATCACCTCCTCTGAAGCCTCAGCCTCTTCTGCAGTCAGATTGTAAGCCTGACCTCTACCACGCCCTGCTGCAGTCCTAGCTCCTCTCTGGACTGGGCGAACAACATGCTGTGGAGGAAGGGGAAGAGCTCTCCTCATCACTGGTCCCTGATTCCTCTGCCCAAGTGGCCCTGGAAGTGCCCTCTGTCCATTGGGTCCCTGAAGTGGCTGGTAGGTCTGATTGGCTATCCCCATTCTCCTGTGTGGACAAGCTTCAATGGAATGATCTCGAGATCCACACACCAAACACCATCCATTTGCCCTACGGCAATTCTGCTGAGAATGACATGGTTTCTGGCAAAAGTTGCAGATAGGACCTGGGAGCCATCTGGTAAGGAGCTGGTCTGAATGGTTGCCTTGCCTGAACCTTTGCTGCTCTGTATGGGCCTCCTCTTCCCATTGGTGCAAACGGCCTCTTCATGGCCTGGTTCTCATCTGGTTGGCTTGCTTCTTCTCTAACCCACGCTCCACCTCTCGAGCTATGGTGAGAACTTCTGAATAAGTCTTCAGCTGCTGGGGCATCAAGAAGACCTGTATGTCCATATGCAGGCCCTGCTGGAATCTGCTTGCCCGCTTCTCCTCATCCGTCACCATGTACGGAGCAAAGCGGCTGAGTCTGAGAAACCGCGGCGTACTCGTCCACGGACTTGTTCCACTGCTGGAGTCTGATAAACTGCTCTTCCATATCTTTCTGAGCAGTAACAGGGAAGAATCTGCTGTAGAAACTCTTGGAGAACGTGTCCTAGGTGACAGGCTTCTCCAATCTGGCTCCTCAGCGAGCCACCAAGTTCTGGCTACATCTTTCAACTGAATCTTGGCGACCTCAACTTGGTTCTCCTTTGGTACCCTGGCTGCATTCAGCAGATCTGTGGTGTCTGTCAGCCATTGTTCAGCATCCAGGGGTTTCTCTTCACCCGTGAATATGGATGGCTGCAACCTTCTGAAATCTGAAATGTTCCCCGGCCTCTGCTCTTTGGAGCTGTCAACTCTTGTCGGAGAAGCTCCGTCTGCTGCTGCTGGTTCTCCATCATGGTCTGAATGACCCTCAAAATATCCACATTCTCTCCCGTGGGTCCATTCGACGCTTGCCCCGAGTGGTTACGGCCCGTCCTTCGCTCCATACCGAGTTAGGAATAGAAAACTGGAATTTGAAAACAATTGGAAGGAGTTTAGGATACAAGGGAATGAATCGAGGAAGGAATCAAGAAGGACTTAATAACTTTGTATATTGTAGTTGGCATTAGCAAATTTCAGTAATTTGCTGCTTGATTGTACTTTAGGTTTGAGAGCCTAAGCTCTGATACCAACCTGTAACGCCCCGATTCCACGGATACGGGGACGTCACTGCGACGTATATACGTAGGTCAGAAAATGCCCTCACATATATACGCTAAGCATAAAAGTACAAAAGGATCAGAGTACACGACAAAGCGTGGTATCCATACATATGCCAACACAAGAAGTACACATACAAAGTTATCACAGGATATTATAAAGTATTACACATTACATGTGTATTACATCATAAAACCAAGTCCAAAGAAATATATACAAATAGGTATACAAAAAGCTCACAAGTAGAAAGAAGATCTCGTGAGTCAAAAGGTAAGTCTGGCACGAGGGGACTGGAACTAGTCCGCCTGCTCACTAAGGTAAGCTTGGTCCTCTGTGGATGGCTCCACTTCGTTCCAAGCTTCGGAATCTGAATGTGCAAATCCAAGGAGTCAAGACATATAACAATAAACAAACTATAGCCAAGTGGCTAAGGGACATGAATAAGGAAGGATGAAACAGTTATAAGGAATATCAACTAACAAGTATGAAAAGCATGAAGAAATAAAATCCTAATACAATGAATCTACAGTTAACGTCTTATTATTATTACTTTCTTACTGTGATATCTAACTATGTGACCCAGCGTCCCAGAGCACATAGATCCATATCCTAGTAAAGCAAGGTTGTTATTGGAAACAGCGGTTGTATCGACGAACTATGTTTACAGTGGGTCCCGTGCATGCCCGGGACCACGGTCCAGGGTGTTCCGTTGCTTGATGACGGAACCAGCCGCAAGGCCTATCAGGAGGGACTTATGTATGCCCTTGTCATGACAGTATTCAGGAATAGGGAGCAAGCACTCCCCTCGGTCCCCTGGAGGCCCTCAGGTCAGAACGGAAATATAATTGTACAATATACCTAATGCCACTGTAAACACGAACACATATCGATATCCGCATGTTTCCCCCGACCCATGTGTAAGTTGGTCCATTTTATACAAAAGTCAAGTGCATCATGCTTGGTTTAAGAGATAGCATGATAAAAGGTGATATTCACTATTTTAACGAGTCATGAAACGAGAATATGTAATAACAAGTCATGAAGTAACAAGTGGTGAGATCCCTCAAGTAACATGTCATGTAATATCAGTTATGAAGCATAAACAGGAATAATATGTTACACATGTATCAAAGATAAAATCAAAATTCAAATAGGAAATCAACTAAGTCAGACATTCAGAATTAGTCGACTAGGTGGAAGGATTAGTCGACTAATAGGGGTCTTAAGTCGACTAACAGTCTAGATGAGTCGACTAAAACTGGGTTCCAGAGAGTTGTAATTCTGTTTCAGGAAAAGTTAGTCGACTAGGGTTGTAAGGGTAGTCGACTAACAGGGAATTACTAGTCGACTAAAGGATACTTAAGTCGACTAAGTCTGTGATACAGAGAGTTGATGTTTTATTTCAGGAAAACAGGAGTCGACTAGGGAGAAATGGGTAGTCGACTAGGGGTCTCTAGTCGACTGGAAATCTGGTCTAGTCGACTAAAACTGTGAAATCAGAAAAGGTTAAGTTTCAACTAAAATGGATTAGTCGACTAGTCCCTAGGTCAAGTCGACTAATCGTGAGAAAAACAGTGACAGAACAGATTTCTGGTGGTTGTTCTTGATGATCTAAAAATAGGATTTTTATGGCACAAGTGTACATGATTTGTCAACACAAGTATACAAAGGAGTTTACAAGTCTTAGTGAGTAGATATACTCACTAGGATTGGTTATTTGGAGCTTTATACGAGTTCGAACGGATCGTTGTCGACGGCTATCACCAACTCGATCCTTGGCGATACTTCGACGAAGAGAGAGATGCGATCCAAATCCAAGGTAGTGATGGTTGCTTGGGATGGAGATGAAAACCTAGGTGAGCTTTGGAGTTAGGGTTTGAGATGGAGAAGGAAATGGTGAAGGTTATTTCTTGGTGAAGTGAAAAAAGAGTAAAAGAATGTAAAGGAAAACTTATATAGGATTTGATTTTTGTAAAGGAGATGTAAATAATGTAAATGTGAGGGGGTTTATTGCAAAATAGGAGAGGGGATGGGTGTCCCTCTTCTTGGCCACTTGGCCGGCCATGGGAGAGAGAGAGAGAGGTGCATTAAATGAGGGGGGTTGGTGAGATTATGTGGAGTTGGAATTTTGGAAGAGTTTTGAATTTTTGGAAAAATGGGAAAAGTTTGTGGTTGTGGAGAAAGAGGAATAAAGGAAAAGGAAAAATGGAAAGAAATTTATAAAGGAAGATATTTACTCTTGGACTTAGAATATAAAATAATGAAAAGACAAGTTCCCGGGTTTAAGTCGAGGATACGGAAAATATTTCGGAAAATACCGAAATCGCCCGAAATTCAAGTATCTCGGAACGACTCGTAAATTTCACCAAAAATCAATAAATATATATGAAGGCTAATAGTGAAATCCTTTTTAAGAAACACTTTATAGTTTTAAAACTAAAAATCCCGGAATCAGTTATCTACCGACTCCGTTAGAATTTTCATAAATTCATAAAATTCTCAGAAAAAGTATTTAAGTAGAGAATATGATTCTAAGAAATAAAGTCTAAAGGACCATCTAGAAATTCCTAACTGTTTGAGAATTAAAATTCCAGGAATCGATCAGCGACACTGGTCGACACCGTTTTGAAGAAATTCATTTTAATTCAGGAAAAATCCAGAAAATCATATAAAATCTAATATATTAGAAAATGATATTTGAAATTGAAATCGGTCAAATACAGGAAGTAAATCGAAAAATACGATCGAAAAGCTGAATACGCAACTAAGTACGTATTCTGGAAACGGGGTATTACAATGCCTTGCTGCTGCGGTTGCAAGCGGCTTCTGCAGGAAAAAGGGGAGCGTAGGGTATGGAGGGGGAGTGTTGGGGAAGAAAAGAAAAGAAGAAAAAGAAAGAAAATTAAAGAAAAAGAAAAAAAATTAAGAAAAAGAAAAAAAAGAAATTAGTGAAAAATTTTATTATTAAATAATGATTTATTATAATATCTGGGATTATAAAGTAGGGGAGTAGAGAAGGAAAGAGCAAGAAAAGATAAAGTTGGTAAATAATATTATTATTTTAATATTTCGAAAATTTGACCATTTCAGAAACGTTCAGAAAAATTCTCAAAAATAGAAAATATTATTTTAAGATGTCTGATGAAATCAGATTTAAGAAATTCAATTTAATTTTCAAATTAAAAATCTTGGAATCTTTCAGCGAAATTGGCCAACACTATAATCGGTGAAATTTTAATAAATTTAGAAAAAGCTCAAAAAATGTATTTAGGTAGAAAATGAAATTTTAAGAAGTAACGTGAAAACCATTTTTAAAATTCAATCCCATTTGAAAACTAAAAAAAAATCTGGGAATCGGTCAGCGATGCCGACGGACGACAGTTTTGGAGATTTTGCAGAAAAATTCTAGAAAATCACAAAAAATCTAAAATATTAGAAAACAGTGTCTGAAATTAAAATCGGTTAAATCAGACTGCCAGAAAGGTTAAATCGCAGCAGGCAGGGATCGGGTTCCCGGTGCCGGTCAGTGCTGACTCTGACATTGAGAATCCAAATCCGATACACATAATCATAAGCAATCACAACTTAAATATAGATACTAGAAGAAAATTGAAACAAAACGGTCAAAAATTTAAGATACGTATCTGGGTACGTATCCTGGAAACGGGGTGTTGCACAACTTATTACAAATGAGATTTACATGACCACAAAATTAACTGTAGCACGCTGGAAGTGAGAAAGTGATTGTGTAAAAAGGAAAATAGAAAAGGAAAAAAAGAGTTGTTCATTTTCTTTTTTCGGTATTTGGATAGATATGAAAACGAGTAATTATACTTCCCTATTTCCTTACTTCTGCCCATCCTTACAACCAAACCGCCCAAAAGAATAAAAGTATATGCTCTAAGTTTTGATATCGCGTTTCACAATAAAAAAATGTCTTCTCTAATTATTTATTTATTTTTCTCAAACCAAAATCCAGATCTTTTGGAGAATTATCATGGGTGAGATGTCAGGGATGCTTATACGTATCATCAATGCTCGGAAATAGTATTCGGTATTCATTCATCTCAGTAATTGTAATATGAAAAACTCACCTTTTCACTTTTGTAATATTTTCAAGTTGTCATTTGCTTGTCTATGATGTTTAAAAAATTAAAGTGTTTTATTTTTTTAAGAGGGTTGACTCTAAATTTTTTAAGATTTGTGAGTTGAATAATAGAGAGAGTTTTGAGGTTGAAAAAAATTAAGATTATAGGGGTTGAGTATACTTACTAATTATATGTGATACTAACTAATTGATGTGATAAATTTATAATATTTAAAAAGTTAATACTTTATTTGAGACTTTTCGTTTGATCTTAAAACTGTTTAAGAAAATTTTAATTTATTTTTAAGACTACTTATTTTTTTTTTTTTGGGTTTAAATAACCGCACTCATGGGGTGAATATGCATCTGTATATGATCTTTGTTTTTGTTACCCAAATACATGGATCTGAAATTTTAGCGGTCATGAGAATTATTTCATATTTGTCAAAAACAAATAATATTCAAGAAAATGGACATGACTTCTAAAAGTGATAATTATTTCATATTTGCCAAAAACGAATAATATTCAAGAAAATGGACATGACTTCCAAAGTGATAATGTCACAAAAGTATAGTTATTTATGAGACATGAGTAGAAGAAGATGTAATTTTCCTTTTCTTTAAAGATTGATTGTACAATAAAATATAATTATGATGGTTCCATCAACTCATTGTACAAAAATATTATAAATATAATTTTTACTAATTAATTGAAAAATTATATCACTACACTAATTATTTATAAAAATAGGAATTGAAACCATAATCATATTCAATTAAATTCTAGACGAAAATATTAATCATCTTGGGGAAATTTCGAATCTGAACACATTTTCTTAAAATAAGGTTAAAATTTAATGGTGTGCAACTCCTGCGAGGTGCAAGAAATCTAAATTTAATTTTTAATTCTCGTCAAATTTATTGTTAAAAACCTATGAGATCTAAATAAGGATTCAAGAAATTATATTAAATTTATTTAGTTCAAGTTCTCGTGTGATTTAAATATTTTAAAATAGCTTAAGTTTCTAATCTAAATAGTATACTAATTAAATTATAATATGATGGGTTCCTAAACAAATGGATTAATAATGTCTATTTCATGCATGTATTTGTCAAAAACTATCTAGAGATGGTTCAGATCCAATCAACGAAGATTAAGCCAGCACTAGCACTCTACATGCATATGGTGATGAGTTTCTTGTTTTTCTCTTTTCTCCTCTCTTTTTTTTTTTTTTTTTTGATTGAAAATAGAGTGTCACGTGGTGCAAACGGGACCTCTATGATCTTTGACCGCTGCAAAGAGGCTTTATCACCCTACTACGAGGGGCAGACTCACATACACATTAGTGTTGGCAGACGATCATACTAGATTTAAAAAAAAAAAAAATGCATGGAATAGTATATATATTTTGTATTTTTTTGTATAAAATCTCTTTTCTTAGATTATTTTTATTAGAATAAAGATTTTTTTGAGCTACGAGGTCACAAGTTCAAGTTTTGAAAACAGTTTTTCTTTTATTTTCTTTCTTTTATTATTATATTTACATTCGACTGAGAAGTATCTTGTGTCTACCGCTGCCTAGCACAGCGGTACTTGCTGTTTCTTCGTTTTGGTACAAGTTTTTTCTTTTTAATGTTTTTAGTTTGTTTCAATTTTCTATCCTTAGTTGGCACCATAACTTGCAACCAAGTATGGCTTTGACTATTTCTGATAGATCAAGAACTCATAGTAAATCTAAAAACAAAATCAAATGGAACTGACTGGGTAGTCAGATCTATAATGCAAAATGTTTATTTTCTTAAAAACTATCTGTATAATGGCTAGATGAGTCAGCACAACATAAAATAGCCCAGATGGCCAGCATGAACTATGGATATTCTGAAAAAGTTGATATATTTAATAACTTGTTTAGAAATTTATTGGAGTTTCACGTGCAATCACCAATATTAAAAGCTTTCTCAAAGTTCAACAGGTGAGATCCAGCAGCGGACTCTCAGAAAATCATATATGATCTTTTCGGATAAAAATTCATAATATTATAAAAAAATCAAAACCGATGAAAGATAGATTTTCTCCCGTGACTCGTATAGAAATTGTCTGTCCATCTGTCCGTCTTCATCCGCACGAGTGTGTGAGAGAGAGAGCAACATCAAATTCTTCGTCTCTCAGCTCTCACTTCTTTCTCAGCTCTCACTTCTTCTTCCTGGTGTTACTTTTTTCTCTATTTTTTCTCTTCCATCTCGATCGATCAGTTCTTCACTAGAAGTATACTAATAAACAATAATATTAACAATAATAAAAAATAAGCAAAAGAGGAAGAAAAATAAAATATTTTCCAAAGGGGCATGTTGCATTGTATCACATTGCATGCCAACCTTTTCTATTTGAAAATTTTCTTCTTTTAAGAGGGATCACTGTATTTAAAAAAAAAAAAAAAAAAAAAAAAAAAACCGTTTTCAACAAAGGGTCGTCTATTCCAACGCGGGTGCGGGTGTGGGCGCGAATACAGCGGCCACCCACAAGTTTCCAAAACCGTCGACCGAAGCCTGCGCCTGCCGTGAACCAAACCGTCGCCTACCAACCGCGACCGGTCCGGTTCGGCCACGACCGCTATAAATATTAACCAAGCCCCTCGCCAAACTCCCGTCCAAAAATTTCATTCGCCAGAAAAAAAACCCCTTGTCTTTGCTTTCCTCTCTTCAAGGAAGCCAACACCGGCGACGATGTCTTGCTACCGTGGAAAATACGCCGGTAATACTCTTTAGTTCTTTCAATCTTCGATTGATCTGTTTGCTTTGTTGCTGTTTTTGGGATCTGATGAGTTCATGTTTTTGGCGTCTGAGAAGTTTGACAACAGATCTGGGGTCCGGATCTAGGGTTTGTTAATGCTAAGGTTTAAGGTTTATCATGTTTGATTTCTCTAATAAAGAGAGATGGATCTATAGATCCTTGCATAAAATCTGTTGTCAAGATGGATCTATAGATCTTGCATAAAATCTGTTGTCAAGATGGATCTATAGATCTAGATCAAGAATTCGAGATTAATTCAAAAAAATAGAAAAGTATTAAAAAATTCACACTATTCTTTTCTTTGTTAATTATTAGATTTTAGATTTTTCTTAGTCTGATCTTATTTTTTTCTTTGTTATTTCTGTTACTTTGTCCTTGCTTTGAATACTTAAATTTGCTGTCTTGTGCCCATTTAGATGTGCATCAAGTCTCTTTGAATCAACTTTCCTATGAATATCCCTATGATCTATTTGATCGTCAATAGCATGTCATTTTATGATCTATCTTCTAGTTTATGTTTAGTGATACATATTTGTGTAAATAGTATCACAACAATTTTATTTTAGTTAGCTCGTTATTTAAATTTCCTCAACATTTATTTAGTTTCTGTGTATTCATTAACAACTGGTTCTGTGCATGTACCACCCACCTGTAAAATTTATTTGTTGATTATTATCTTTCTACTACTCGAAAAAATATGACAGCTTAAGATGCTTTCTTTTGATTAAATTTGTAGTTCATCATAACTCATTGGTAGTTAAAGCGTAGGATATGTATTATGTTTCATATGTGCTTTATAATTTTCATAAAATTGACGAATCTTTTCACCATCTCAAAATTTAAACTTTGAGATTTAAACTTGATTCGTCTGGTGACTACCTGCTTCCTGCTCATTTTGGATCAGTGACAAGTCCGTAAGCTTTTGATTTTCACTCTGTCCAATTTGGGCTACAAAATGTATGAATTGAAAAACCAATTGCTTTGAATCAGTGCTGCTCTTGTATTAAGTGTTGTCGTGTTACTGAACAATGACTGAAGTGGTCACTGCTAATTTTCTATGCTACTTGATGCATGATCTTTGCGGAGATGCATGGATCAGATATTTTGATATTCAGAAGTTGAGCAGGAATTCTATGTATGCTATGGTGAAGTAACATCACATTGAGTGTTCTAGGTTTTATATTTTTTTGTTCATGAGTTTTCTTAGTTATCTTTTGCATTTCACATCTTTTACCTTACATTGTAGCTTTAGTTTTTGTAACTATACGACTTAAAGTCTTGACTTTGATTGTACTGCAGATGAGCTCATTGCCAATGCTGCCTATATTGGCACCCCAGGCAAGGGTATTCTTGCTGCTGATGAAAACTAGGCACCATTGGCAAGCGTCTGGCTAGCATTAACGTTGAGAACGTTGAGGAAAACCGCCGTGCTCTCCGTGAGCTCCTCTTCTGCACCCCCGGTTGCCTGCAGTACTGAGTGGTGTCATCCTCTTTGAGGAGACCCTCTACCAGAAGACTGCTGCTGGAAAGCCCTTCGTCGATGTCCTCAAGGAGGGAGGAGTCCTTCCTGGCATTAAGGTTGACAAGGGCACCATTGAGCTTGCTGGCACCAACGGTGAGACCACCACCCAGGGCCATGATGACCTTGGCAAGCGTTGCGCCAAGTACTATGAAGCTGGTGCCCGCTTTGCTAAGTGGCGTGCTGTCCTCAAGATTGGCGCAGCTGAGCCCTCTCAGCTCGCTATCGATCTCAATGCCCAAGGCTTGGCACGATATGCCATTATCTGCCAGGAGAATGGGCTGGTCCCCATTGTTGAGCCAGAGATCCTCGTTGATGGATCCCATGACATTGAGAGGTGTGCTGATGTGACCGAGAGGGTGCTTGCTGCTTGCTACAAGGCCCTCAACGAGCACAAAGTTCTCTTGGAGGGGACTCTGTTGAAGCCGAACATGGTGACCCCAGGTTCGGACTCAGCCAAGGTGTCACCCAGGTGGTGGCTGAGTACACCGTGAGGACTCTCCTGAGGACCATGCCTGCTGCTGTGCCCGCTGTTGTCTTCCTCTCTGGAGGACAGAGTGAGGAGGAGGCTACATTGAACTTGAACGCCATGAACCAGCTCAAGGGGAAGAAGCCGTGGTCGCTGTCCTTCTCGTTCGGCCGTGCCCTGCAGCAGAGCACTCTCAAGACATGGGCCGGGAAGAGCGAGAACTTGGAGAAGGCCCGTGCAGCGTTCCTCGCCAGGTGCAAGGCCAACTCCGAGGCAACTCTCGGGACATACAAGGGTGACGCCGCCAAGGTGGAAGGCGCCTCCGAGAGCCTTCACGTGAAGGACTACAAGTACTAATTTTGGTTTGGTTTGCTTACTTTTTCGCTCAACGACGAGGTTGTGTGAGTTAAATAGCAATGATGTGTGAGGATCTTCCGCAACTTTAGGGACCTTGGCCGCTGCTTTAATTTTTGGTTTAATTCCTGTTTATAAGTTATTTTGCTGTACTAATAATTTGGAGGTGTATTATTTGGTACGTCCAGAGGATACTACCGTTTAAGGGTTTTCTTATCCTTGTCAATGCATTTGTTTAGCTCGAATTTGAAGATTTTCCTTCCCGTGAAAAATGGTACTCTTGCATTATATGATGCTTGGATTTTATAGCTTGAACTGTTGATTGACGTTTCAGAGAGGTTCTTTCTTGTATGTATATGTTTTATTCTTTTGGTTATGTACGGTTATGATGTGACAGGGTCAAGATGTCAAAGAGTTTTTTTCGAGACATTCACGAGTCTCTGAACGCATTTCGGATCCTTCGCGGATCCGCCGCACATCTGGAGTACTTTTTACCGAAGGCCAATCATGTTTTGAAAACACTCAAATCTGAAATCATATTTGTCACTCTGAATGCTTTATTATTACGGAATTCTTCACAATCAATGTCTTTGAGTTAGAGGTTCTCAATAATAGCTCATCAAAATCTCTGCATGTCGTTACGCGATAAAATCATTTCTCATGTGACAGATGTGTAACGCTTTTACATTATGACGGGCGGTTATGCATGGCAGCAGATTTTTCAACACGTGCAAATTGTAGTTACAATCATTTATCAATTCTGCCTCCACGTCAGCATTCATGTCAGGAATGTATGATAATTTTTCTCTTAGGAGAAGGATTGATCGCTTCCCTACTCGTCAGAGCATACACGCGCCATTACTCGCTGAAAGTTTACCTATTTCAGTCTACTATTTCACTACACTAGTAGTTCCGTGTGCTAGTCCATCTAATACGCTAAAAGTTTCTCTATTCCAGTTTATCATTAGACACCGACAGTTATCATTTGCTTAGTTCGCCTACCTTTCCATTTCAACTACTGATTCTCATACTTGAAGATCTTAGGCGGTATCACACCATTGCTTCTAATCTGAAAGATGTCTTTCTGTGTGTACTCTGACAAGTAACATCTTCGGAGAGCACCTAAACTTCACTTGTGGTGGGTCAATCCGTGTGAGACGATTTTATCCACCACAAATTGTGCTTTTATTGAGATTTGAGTCCATACTCAAGATCACCCTCCCATCCAACCCAAAACCTTCCCAAAAAAGTATCTTCCATAGCGCCAATGGCTCAAAGAAGAAAACTGTCACCTTTAACGACGCCACGTCAAAGGGCAAGACTATTAGCATCACTGGGGACACAGTCCCTCCACCTGTTGTCGAATGACAACACACCGCCGAGAATACATGCTCCTCATTGCAGCGTAGTCGCAAGCGCCCCGACCGTCGATGCTGCATGAAGGCCAAATCCTTTAGACGCTCGCCGACATTGAGGAGCGAATGGAGGAACAACAAATTTGATCTGACCAACTCCGGAAGCAGATCATGGGCCTCCAAAACGCTCGAGTGCAGATGAACTCGAAGAGCGAGCCTGGAGTCAGAGAGGTTCGGACCGATGGGCCCATCATGAATCTAAGGCGGCCTAGACAGATGTCCTCCTTATACGAAGACTACTCTGACAACAAGGCCGATTCACCTTGTTTCCAAGCAGAAGCTCGTCAGCGCCAAGCTCGGAGAAAAGTTAAAGAATCTCCTGACATCCGAGTACTCGACAAGTTGATCCAAAGATGGATCAAGAGGTCAAACTACAAATCCGAAGCGGATCAAACAAGCCGCTGAGAGCCTCCGACTCCCCTCTCTTCAAAGAGATCCTGGAGTGCGAGGTTCCAAGAAAGTTTGCAACCCCGACTTTTGACTACTACTCTGGAATGAGTGACCCAGTTCAACACATTAGGTATTATCGGGACAAGATAGTGGTCTACTCCCGCAACGATTCGCTCATGTGCATATCCTTTTCGTTCAGCTCAAAGGAGTGGCCTCGAATTAGTTCTACTCCCTGCTGCCCCATTCCCTCCACAACTTTGAGGAGGTAATCAAACCGTTCCTCACTCTCAGTATGCATCTCGCCGTGAGGCCAAGAAGAATAATCACCATCTCCTCTCGTAAAGATGAGGCAGAGTGACGCCTCAAGTCCTACATCTACTACTTTCAGAGCTAACTTTTCAATTCAACTGCGGTGAGGATGTATCTGCACTCGCATTCATCTGGGGCTGTAAGTTTCTCACTCCCTGTATAAACACTTGTTGAAGCACAATATCACTCAGATGAGTGATCTCTTATCCCGAGCTCAACCTTACATTCAGTTGGAGGAAGCGATGAAGAGATCCGCCGACCACTCCGCCGCCAAACGCCGTGACGAGGGAGAAAATTCAAAGTCGTAATATGAAGATACTGACGGCATGAACCAAATCGGGGGCAGCCTGCATACAAGAAGTAGCGCTCCATGTCCTCTTTCCAAATCTACTCTGAGCCTTCAAGAAGGAAAAACATTTCACCCTATTGAGGCTTCCCATCAGCGAGGTCTTTAATGCCATGAAGGACCAACTGTGGGTCAGGCGCCCGAAGTCAATCCAACATGACCTTACTCTTCCCGGAGCAGAGGAGTGAGTATGCTCCTTCCACGATAGCAAGGGACACAGATCGTCCACTACAAAAGCCTCTGATGATACATGGAAAAACTTTTCTGCTAAGGCTTCTCAAAAAGGTACATTCTTATCCCCGGGGTGGCTTTCGAATCAAGATAGCCGAATACTCCACAACCTAATCAACCGCAACACATGATCCCAATACAAGGCAGTTGAGTGATCTTGTGCCTCCAATAAAGACATGGGAGTACCTCCTCCGTTGACTCCTATATTCAATTAAGTTCCCTGTATTATATCAAATTATGAAATAAAATGCATTTTTGCTCCAAAACGTTTTCGTCCCACCCGGCTGATGAGAGTGTCTCCCATCAAATCCAAAATGTTTGTACATCCTGTTGTGGGAATGTCCCCATTTGGAGTCGGTAATGCAAGCATAAGCCTACGGGCTCCATCTCTATTAGCTTATGAGTAGTCAGAACCCTCTGCTGTGGGAGTGTCCCTCGCTCGGAGTCCCTGTCTGCTGATGGAAGTGTCCCCATCAGATCCAAAATGCTTTTACGTCTCATTGTAGGAGTGATCCCCAATCGGAGTCGGTAACGCAAGCGCCATCTACAAGCTCCCTCTCAGTTAGCGTGGGACAATTGAAACCCTCCGCTGTGCTGTGAGAGTGTCCCACTTAGGTCCCTATCAAATTTAATTCCGCTGTTGGGATTTTTCCTACTCAGAGGTCTAGATTGCCACTCTACTGATGGGTTCCACCCTGAGAGTCAACGCATCCAATATGTCGATGGGTCACACTCCACTTCAGAACCCTACCAAGTTTGCAGATATCATTGATGGGATTAATCCACTCGAAGACAACACCGCAGACTTGCCAAAACACTCCAAACCAACCGACCCTACCAGAGGTACAGATTAAACACTTTGGAAAGTATGATCATCCAGACATTATCCGAACACAAACCACTTTTATTTCAAAATGTAGTCTTTGCATATGCCTGCATGTACTGTTTGTTCAAATTAACATGGATTATGTATATTTAGCCAATAAATGCACAAGGCATAGGTATATATATAAGGGTTTCCTTGTTTGGATTATTCCCTCAACGTACTGATTTCGTGCGATTAGAAACTAAGTATACATAATTTTGTTAATCCATCTTGTTACATTTATATTGATTTTCATTACATTTACAATTGATTTAAGATGTTCTATTACATGCTTGTGTGCGCATCCTCCTTCTCCCTGCTGATGGGAGTATCCCTCATCAGAATTTTAAATGCTTTTTATGTCCCGTTGTGGGACTGTCCCCCACTCAGAGGCGGTAACGCAAACATCAGCCCACAGGCTTCATCTCGATTAGCTTAGAGCAGCCGAAACCTCTGCTGTGTGAGTGTCCTCCACTCGAAATCCGTGCCTTGTTGATGGGAGTCCCCTATCAGATTCCAAATTCTTGCACGTCCCATTGTGGGAGTGTCCCCCACTCGGAGGCGGTAACACAAGCACCTGCCTATGGGCTTCATCTCGATTAGCTCAAAACCCTTCACTGTGAGAGTGTCCCCGGCTCGAAATCCCTGCCTTGCTGATGGGAGTGTCCCCCATCAGATCCAAAATGTTTGTACGTCCTGTTGTGGGAGTATCCCCCACTCGTAGTTGGCAACACAAGCACCAGCCTACGAGCTCCATCTCAGTTACCCCATAGGCGATCGAAACGCTTCGTTATGACAATATCCCCCACTCGGAGTCTCTACTCTGTTGTATGAATTTTCTCCTCTCAGAGCCCTCCGAAGTTTGCAGGTTCCGCTGATGGAATCTCCCACACAAACAACAGCGCAAAATTAGCCAAACCACTCCATATCCAACTAACCATATCAGAGATAGAGATCAACACTTTGAAAAGACATGGTCATATCAATTCCAAAAGCCAACGGTAAAAACAAACCAGGTAAGATCCAGACAACCATTTCAATTCCAGAAATATATATACATTTCTAATTTGAAAATCTTTTCCTTCCGTATGCATTTCATCAAATATATTTGATAACATCTGACAAGAGTAATACAAATCCTTTTAATATCTATGTTTACATTTTTTTGAAAAGAAATACAGGTGATCCATATCCGAATAGTCTGGTACTGTCACAACAGACCGTCGATGTCGAACAACAAAAATTTGTTGATCAGAGGACGTCTCTGTGAAGCAGCCGTCCACCTTCATCCGTGTCATGGCTCCTGAACAGACAATCCAATGCCTTTACCTGTAAACTCCTAGAGCGTGTTCTCCAAGGAACTTCTACTGAAAGACACTGCCTCATTACTCACTCCACTATCCAAAGATCCCAGAACCGAAGAAGAAAAGACCAGGAGGTTCTGTTGGCCCAAAGGCCTTCCACCCTAGTTTTGATGATGATTAACTCATGTAGTTATGTTTACTAATAATCTTGTGTTGTTTAAGTTTCAAATCATTAACCAAGATATTAGTTGGTGATTAGCTTCAACAAGGAGTTTAGAAGCTTTTCATTTGTGAATCCTGGGCCAAAGCTTCAAGATCACACTTTGCCTAGCCCATGGATGGAGTTTTGGAGCAAGTCTACTTGAAGATGAAGATCATCAAGAAGACTTAGGTATTCATAGTTTAGATAGTGTGTTTTAGATCCATTTGTAAAGCTTAGTATAGTTGATATGCTCAAGTGCACTAACACACACGATTTATGTTTTGGATTTGGTTTTCATGAATAGTAGATCAAGACAAGTTACTTTATTTCTATGTATATTAGATATGTTCTAGATATACATACATGTTTTAAACTTGCTAGACAAACTTATTTTGACTATCCTATTCATGTATTGAAAAATCAAGTTTGACAAAAATACAAGTTTTGTTTTTGATAAAATTTGCAAGACTCAAAAATGAATTGATATGATTGATATATGTCTTAAATTTTTTATCACAAGTTTGTGTTTTAATATAAAATGTTAAAACAAGTTTTGTGGATTCTTAGTAGTGTCAAAAGATTTTTAGAAAAATATTTTACAGTGTTTTCTGACCCAGATTCTGTTCCAGGCTTCAATCAGTCGACTAAGTCAACTGACCTAGTCGACTTGGCTGAAGTCGGTCGACCGGGACGGTCGACTGACGTGCACAAATCTGTGCACGTTTTGGAGTCACTGGGACGGTCGACCGTCCGGGTCGACCGGGTCTGAGAGCAGTGCTCTCTGTTTGTTTGGGTCGACCGGGCCGGTCGACCGTGGTTGCCCAACGGTCATAATTCTGACCGTTGGCGGTCGACCGGGCCGGTCGACCGTCAGCCTGTCAGGCTGCCACATCAGCCTAACGGCTAGTTTTCTGAAGGGGCTATAAATACCCCATTTGATTGAGGTTTTAGCCAAGATTTTTAAGAGCAAAAATTCCTATCTTTCTGAAGTGTCTTTTACAAGTTTTAAAAAGAGTTTTGTGCCAAAAAGATTCATCTTTGTATTGTTTTGAGTTTTTGGAAAATCAAAGAAAACTAGATTTTGGGATATTGATTTGATCTTTCATTTTCTATCTTTTACAAGAGACTTCCCAATTAGTTTTTCTTTGTTGCTTGTTTCCAAAAACACCTTGATTCCACACTTGAGCTATCTTCTATCTAATCTATTTAGGATCTTTGTTTTGTGGAAAAGAGAGAAAAAGAGAATTGTTTGAGGTTAAGCCTCCAAGTTTGTAAACCCTCCTTGCTTTTGTGTATCCCTCTTTGGTAGAGGTTGATCGGAGCGGTATTGGTTTGGATCCCTCTTCGGTAGAGGTGATTGTTGTGGTTGTTTGGCTACGGGTCTACCCCTCGATTGTGAGGCGGTGTTTGAGAGAGGAGTTCGGTACTCCCTTGTTGTAAAAATCCTTCTCGGTGAAGGTTCCCTCGGTGGGAGTCCTCGGTGGACGTTATAGTGGATTGGAAATCCTACACGGTGGTGTAGGCGGGGATGTAGAGCTAGGGGTTCGAACCTCGAAACATATCTTTGCCTTTGCGTTTGATCCACTTGTCTCTCTAACTCTCTCTCATTTATTTGTGCAAAGCATCATACTTCATTCATATCATATATTGCTTGTTGTGCCTTACATAATTCATATTGCTATATCTTGTATATGCTTGGTTGTTTGTGTGTGCCTCACTTATACTAACCACAAGAGCTTCACATAGCACCTCAACCCATTCAAGGGGAATCAAGAGGAGTTAGTCCAGAGCCCTTCACGGGGAATTCGGCTACACTTGTGTGTTATATTAAGTGTGTTGTGAATATTTGCATTAGCTTCCGCATTTAGCGCATTTAGTTCCTAGATTAGCACTTACACCTATTCACCCCCCTCTAGGTGTTTTTCAATTGGTATCAGAGCTAGTGCTCCTGATACTTAGGCTTAACATCCTAGGAGTGAGATCCTTGCTTGCTAATCTATTGTTTGCATTTGCTTGTTTGCACACATATAGTTTGGACCCATGGCCTTCATGACCCCACCTATGTTTGACCCTTCCAACATTCTTGTTTGGAAGACTAAGATGTCTATTTACCTCCAAACCCTAGGCTTACATGTTTCCCTTGCCGCTACCAAGAGATGTTATCTTAGTGACCGCAAGCATATAGGGGCCAATGCATTAGCCCTTGAGGCTATTAGAAGCACATTATCTAAAGATTATCTTTTACGTGTTTCTAACATTGATTTCACCTTTGCAGTGTGGAATTTGTTGACAACCCCCAACACCTCCAAGCTTCAAGTGCAAATCCAAGAAGAGGAATCTAGTGGAGAATCTGAGCCACAACAATGCCATATGATCCAAGGGAATGACTCCCTTGAGGTACATTCGGAACCCACTTAGATAATGATGATTGTGCTAGTTCTTCAAATGATTATGTTGATCCCCATGCTTTGAATGAAGAACTATCTATAGTTTGTGAAAAATTAATAGAAAAATATAATATTTTGAAAAAGAAAAATCTAGGCATTAACAAAGAAAATAAAAATTTGATTGCTAGACTTGATATGTTTTGCAAGAGAAAGAGGAGATTGCTAATGAGAGGGATTCATTAAGGTCTCAACTTGATCTTACACTTAAAGAAAATAAAGTTTTAAAATCTAAAAATGATTGTGAAAATATTTTGAAGAAAAAGGAAAACTTGTCTTCAAAAATTGATTTTGTTTTAAAAGAGAATGTTGCTTTGAGAAATAAGATTATTTCAATTTCAAATGATTTAAATGTTTGTTTAAAAAAAAACATTATTTTGCAAAATAAGATGGATGCACATGTTTGCCATGCTAGGGTAGCTTCACCTAAATCACCCTTTGCATGCACTTCTTCTTCTAAGATTAATGATGATATTTGTTTGTTGAAGAAGAAAGTGGATTGTTTGGGCTCCACTATGAGCCAATGTGCCATGAACCACTCACGTTTGAAAACCTTGGTTCGAAAGAAACAAGTTCCATCCTTTATGCATGCACACCCTCCACGGCATACACATGCTCCTCACGGACACCATCACACTGTTGGCCCAAAGGCCTATCACCCTAGTTTTGATGATGATCAACTCATGAAGTTATGATTACTAATGATCTTGTGTTTAATTAGTGATAGATTCATTATCAAGATCTTAGTAGGTGCATAGCTCAACAAAGGATTAAATGTCAAGATTTGGAGCTAACACGGGGTGATCCAAGGAGCTTTGGATCAAGCTTGGACCAAGTCAAGAAGATGAGAAGCCTTCAAGTGAAGACTTCAAGAAGATGAAGACTTGTGTCTAAGTATAAGATTTTGTTTTTGTTTTAGTTAAAATGTAAAGGATAGATAGTTGGTGGATTGCTCAAGTTCATATCACACACACACTCTTGATTTATGTGTTTTCATAAAAGATTTTTAGTTCTAGAAAATTACCGTTTTGGTTTTTGGTGTTTCAAATATACATGTATTTTTAACCAAAACCTTTTTAGAACTCTCGTCCGTCCTGCTGATCTGCTCGACACACTTTTAGTTTTCTAGTCATAACTTTTGATTCCTATATTCAATTAACATGATTTATATTGCATTTTAAAGATGACTTTCAGAGCTACATTTAATATTCAATAATCATTTTCTGATTTAAATGTTAAGAATGTCAAATATTGGGTTGAAGTCTGAAAAACAGTTTTCAGTTTCTGATTTGATACCTTTTAGTATTTTATTGATAAATTTCAATTCCGAATTGATATTGATTTTATTTAAGTTGCATTAGAAAGAAGACTTCAATATCTACAAATTCATCCTATATACTTATTCTCAAATTAGAACGTTTTAGACCTCAAAACTGTGCTCCAAGTTAACCCATTGCACAGAGGTCGGTCGACCGGGCCGGTCGACCGACGTGCACAAAACTGTGCACGTCTGGCAGTTTTGTGCGGTCGACCGGGCCGGTCGACCGGAACTGAGAGCAGTGCTCTCTGTTCTTCTCGGTCGACCGGGCCAGTCGACCGGAGGCTGTAACGGTCAGATTTTTGACCGTTACCGGTCGACCGGGCGGTCGACCGGCAGCTCTGACAGACCCAACGGTCAGATTTTTCTGACCTCTATAAAAGGGGGTTTTGTCATTGTTTTGAGCCAAGATTTTAGGAGAGCTTTTGTCCAGTTTTTTTCATTCTTTTCAGAAAGTTTTCTCCACATATTTGAGAGCAAATACTTCCAATCAAATAGGAAGAATTTATCAAGAGTGATAAAAGTGATTTCTTGAGTTTTTCACCATAGTTCTTTTCCTTGATTTCTCACACTACACTTGAGCATCCATTGTCATATTATCCTATAGGAGAGTTGTAGTGAGAGTTTGTAATTGGTGATCAAGTGTTTAGATCACCAAGAGATCATTTCTTGTTCTTTGAGAAGGCGGACGGTTGTGTTCGCGGTTTGATTGAGGGTCCTAGTGAGGACTTGGTGTTGTTGGGTCCTAGTGAGGACTTGTAGCTTGAGGTGCGGCCTCGACGAGCCGGTGGGCTTGTGGTGTGTAAGGGACTTTGGGAGTCCGAGGGCTTGTAGGTGTTGCGGCACCAAGGAGAGATCCGGTTGGATCGTGCATAGTGGAAATCCTTCGTGTGTCGAAGGCGGGGATGTAGAGCAAGTGTGCTCGAACCTCGAAACAAACCCTTTGTGTTTGCGATTGCTCACTCTTGCTCCCTTACTTCTTTTTGTCTCACTTATATCTTGCATTACTTTATAGTCTTTATCTCTTATATGCATGATATACCTTTGTGCTCATAATTGCTATACTTGCTTGGGATTGTTATTAACACTAGTATTCAACCAAGAGAGCCAACGCGGCACCTCAACCCATTCAAGGGGAATCTAGAGGAGTTTGTCCAGAGCCTCGCAAGGGGAATTCGGCAACACTCTTGTGTTATACATAAGTGTTCAATTAAAAGAAGTTTAATTTGGTCAACTTAGTTTTAATTCCGCATTATTTGTTCATAAGTTACCATTAGATTAGCCATCACCTATTCACCCCCCTCTAGGTGATCTTACAATTGGTATCAGAGCTAGTGCTCTTGATATTGGGTCTAACAACCTAAGAGTTAAAGATCCTCTTTTAGGCTAATCACAAGATTTGTACACTCACAATGGACTTCATGTCACCACCCACCTTTGACACTCTTAACATCCAAATTTGGAAGGTTAAGATGTCTTTGTTCCTCAAAGGACTTGGCCTTAGTGTATATCTTGCCACAACTAATAAAGAATATTGCTTAAATGGTAAGAACATTGAGGCTATTGCAAAAGCCCTTCATGCTATCAAGTCAACCCTAAATGATGATTATTTATCTAGGGTTTCTAATGTTGAATCGCTTTTGTAGTATGGAACATCATCACCTCCCTCGGCGAAAAAGATCTATACTATGCGGGGAGTGACTCGGACGTTGGAAGCGACACCTCCAACGCATGTTTTATGGTCCAAGGGGATGACCCCTTGAGGTAAATTCCGAATCCGATGATGAGGACATGTCATATGATGAGCTATCTACTTTTGTCATCTTTTGCTTGAAAAATATGACATGATTAGAAAAGAAAATAAAAATTTGAAAAAGAATATTGCTTGCATGCATATAGAACAAGATTCATTTAGAAGTAACATTGCATGCTTAGAATTAGAAAATAATAATTGGAAAAAGGATTTTGATTGCATGCTTAAAGAAAATGATTCTTTTAAATCTAAGATTGCATGCTTAGAAAAGGAAAATAAAGATTTGAAAAATGAGAATGTTTCCTTGATTGCTAAATTGAATGATTTATGTGAAGGGAACACTATTTTGAAAAAATAAGATTGATTTGGTGGAAAAACAAAAGGAAGATGTTTTTCAAGAAAATATTACTTTGAAAAGAAAATTTGTTGAAAAGAAAAAGATTTTGTTTCACAAAAGAAAAAGAAAATTGATCATATATCTCACCATGCTTTACATGCCACCACAAATGAGATAAATGTTTTGAAAAATAAAATGGATAATTTGAGTTCAACTTTGAACTCTTGTGCATTTAATCATACTAAGTTGGAGTCAATGTTTTCAAAGAAACAAACTCCTCATGCTCATGCACATACTCATCATGCTCATGCTTATGTTGCACATCACGATCACAATCACACTCATAAGCATCATACTAAGGTGTACACATGTACACATTGTGGCCGCAAAGGCCATTTAGCAAAATTTTGTTTGATAAGAAACCTCATTTGTATTTTGCTAAGTATAATAGATTTTGGGATCCTTACAATAAAGCTAACCCAAAGGACCCAAGAAAGTATGGGTACCAAAACCCCCACCCTTTGATTTTGATGTAGGTGAGGGCTCTCACAAAACGTGAGAGGATTGGTGCCTTGATAGCGGATGCAATGGACATGATGGACAAACTTTGGATGCATTGCTATTAAGGAGAATTTTGGTGGGTCAACCACCATGCTAGGAGCTTTGGAGTTGGTAACAATTTCTAAACTCTTACTTTTTATGTTCATGCTTGTTCATTCATAATATTCATAGCATGTTCATGTTTGTGTTGTATGTGCTTCATGTGGTATTTACATGCTTAGATGTAGAATGTGTCAAAACTTGTATTTATACATGTACAAATAGTAAATTACAATTGATTCATATATGATTGAACTTCATGCTCATTTGTACCCACTATATGTATATGTATAGGCTAGTTTTGATGATTCTCTTTTATACATGTTTTTGCCTTATTTGTATGCTTTACTTCATGTATATATATATATATTTTTAATTCAAACCTAATAAATATACATGTATACCCGTGAGTCTCTTGCCTTCATGCAAATACCTTTGATAGACTCTTTTATTTTTGGGATATGTATGCATATTGTTAGAATTGGATTAATCATACATATACCATGAAGATTGTTGTTTTTATGAAAAATGAGTTTTAAGTTGATTTGTTAAAAAAAAAATTTTGATTTATGAACTTGTTGAGCTTAAATGACATGATTGTTTAACACTCACATTTCTTGTTAAAATCATTTATGAGCCTAATAGACCATGAGTGCTTAAATTTTTATGTATTTAGTTATGTTTATGAAAACATATGATTTGATGTATTTGAAGGATCTTTAACTAGTTTGTCAAAAATCTATTTATACTAGTTATCTATTCTTCAAATAGTTTTTGAGATTTACACATGATCCTACTTTACAATAATTTGGATAAATTATTTTGTATTCTCAAGATTTGATGCTTCATGATTTGAATATTAGTTTAAGTGTTAGCTTTTGTCAACACTAGGATTTATACTTGTACATGTTATGGGCCACAAATAAATCTATTTATATTTGTGCTTGAATGGTTATTTGAACCCATTAGATGTGCTTGTATTGCTTAGTTTGATGATCCCTACAATCTTAAACTTGTATTTGCCGTTTGGATTTGTATTATGATCATGTGCTTTCATTTCATGTATATGTGTATTTTGCCAAACTTTTAAGATATACATGTATACCTTTTGAGTCATTTGCCTTTATTGCAAATCTACTTATATGGACTCAATTATGTTTTAGGGATATGTATGTATGCTTATTGTGTTGTCAAAATATACATATACCTTGAAATATAAATTTTGTGTAATCATAATAAAAATTTTTGTGATGGATTTCATGATTTCAAAATTTAAAGGAATATTGAGTTTTATTGCTATTTTTTCATGATACCATGTTCCACATAACACTAGCACACTCACTTCTTTTTGAAAATTTTTATGGACTTCATGGATATTAGAGTGTTTTTAGTGCCATGTGATTTACTTGTGTTTCATGAAAAATATTTTTCTAGTGCAGATTCTTCATTTGGTAGAGTTTTTCAAACTAAGCCTATTTTCAAATCTATTTTTGAAAACTCCTACCATCTATGGGAGGATGGATGGGCGATTATGCCTTGTATGCTTCATTGAAAATTTTTACCTTGTGCATATGAAGGGTGGTAGGTTATGAGATATACACTTGTTATGTCAATTGGTATCATGGATATTTTCAATTGGTATCAATATGACCTCTTATTGTGTATACTCATATGTTGTTCTTTCATATATGTATGTATCTACTTAAATTGGTATACTCTTTTCATACATATATATGATTGTTGTGTGCTTGTATCAAAATGGATTTATATTTTAAAGCACAATAGTTGTTAATGCTAAGCTTACTTCAAATCTTATTTTTTTAAAGCTTATGCATTGTATTTCAAAATTGGTATCAAAATTCAAAATTTGATTGTTCTACATTTGATACCTTAAAAGAAAGTTGTGTATTTTAAGATATTTCAAAATTTTGTTTTCATAAGAAAAGTTTAAAATTTTGTCTTGTTAAAGAAATATTCAAAATTTTTGATTTGTATTTCCTATATGCAAGGAGAGCTTAACATCTCTCTTACATATGGATTCATGTTGAGTATATTATAAATTGAGGAGCTTGACAACTCTTCTTTATATGATATACGTGTGTAGGGGGAGCTTCACATCTCCTCTTATGCATTACATAATATGTGTTATGTGAGTTAGGGCTTGTCATCCTTCTTCATGTAATGCATATGTGTAGGGAAGTTAACTTAGCGTCTTCCTCTTCATGAATGTATATCGCATATAAATCTTATGATTGATTTGATTTTACCCTCCTTGATTTCTTTATTTTTGACAAAAAGGGGAGAAAATTTGTTTGATGATTTGAACTTTGAACCCTTGTTGATGATTGACAAAAAGGGGGAGAAGTATTTGAGTTATATGCATGATTTCCTTAAGGGGGAGAAGTATTTGTTCCTTACTTAAGGGGAGAAAGATTTTGACTTGTGCTTTTACTCATGCATCACAAGAAATAAAAGATTTGTTTTGTTTTACATGCATTCATTTGCATACATTTTTATGTGCTTCATTGAGTATCTATTGCTTATTTATTATGCATGAGTTAAGGGGGAGCTTCTTTGAAGCTTTACTTTAATCCATGCATATATAACTTCATGAGTTTTGTCATCATCAAAAAGGGGGAGATTGTTGGCCCAAAGGCCTATCACCCTAGTTTGATGATGATGAAACTCATGAAGTTATGATTACTAATGATCTTGTGTTTAATTAGTGACAGATTCATTATCAAGATCTTAGTAGGTGCATAGCTCAACAAAGGATTAAATGTCAAGATTTGGAGCTAACACGGGGTGATCCAAGGAGCTTTGGATCAAGCTTGGACCAAGTCAAGAAGATGAGAAGCCTTCAAGTGAAGACTTCAAGAAGATGAAGACTTGTGTCTAGGTATAAGATTTTGTTTTTGTTTTAGTTAAAATGTAAAGGATAGATAGTTGGTGGATTGCTCAAGTTCATATCACACACACACTCTTGATTTATGTGTTTTCATAAAAGATTTTTAGTTCTAGAAAATTACCGTTTTGGTTTTTGGTGTTTCAAATATACATGTATTTTTAACCAAAACCTTTTAGAACTCTCGTCCGTCTGCTGATCTGCTCGACACACTTTTAGTTTTCTAGTCATAACTTTTGATTCCTATATTCAATTAACATGATTTATATTGCATTTTAAGATGACTTTCAGAGCTACATTTAATATTCAATAATCATTTTCTGATTTAAATGTTAAGAATGTCAAATATTGGGTTGAAGTCTGAAAAACAGTTTTCAGTTTCTGATTTGATACCTTTTAGTATTTTATTGATAACTTTCAATTCCGAATTGATATTGATTTGATTTAAGTTGCATTAGAAATAAGACTTCAATATCTACAAATTCATCCTATATACTTATTCCCAAATTCGAACGTTTTAGACCTCAAAACTGTGCTCCAAGTTACCCATTGCACAGAGGTCGGTCGACCGGGCCGGTCGACCGACGTGCACAAAACTGTACACGTCTGGCAGTTTTGTGCGTCGACCGGGCCGGTCGACCGGAAATGAGAGCAGTGCTCTCTGTTCTTCTCGGTCGACCGGGCCAGTCGACCGGAGGCTGTAACGGTCAGATTTTTGACCTTACCGGTCGACCGGGCGGTCGACCGGCAGCTCTGACAGACCCAACGGTCAGATTTTTCTGACCTCTATAAAAGGGGGTTTTGTCATTGTTTTGAGCCAAGATTTAGGAGAGCTTTGTCCAGTTTTTTCCATTCTTTTCAGAAAGTTTTCTCCACATATTTGAGAGCAAATACTTCCAATCAAATAGGAAGAATTTATCAAGAGTGATAAAAGTGATTTCTTGAGTTTTTCACCATAGTTCTTTTCCTTGATTTCTCACACTACACTTGAGCATCCATTGTCATATCTATCCTATAGGAGAGTTGTAGTGAGAGTTTGTAATTGGTGATCAAGTGTTTAGATCACCAAGAGATCATTTTTTGTTCTTTGAGAAGGCGGACGGTTGTGTTCGCGGTTTGATTGAGGGTCCTAGTGAGGACTTGGTGTTGTTGGGTCCTAGTGAGGACTTGTAGCTTGAGGTGCGGCCTCGACGAGCCGGTGGGCTTGTGGTGTGTAAGGGACTTTGGGAGTCCGAGGGCTTGTAGGTGTTGCGGCACCAAGGAGAGATCCGGTTGGATCGTGCATAGTGGAAATCCTTCGTGTGTCGAAGGCGGGGATGTAGAGCAAGTGTGCTCGAACCTCGAAACAAACCCTTTGTGTTTGCGATTGCTCAATCTTGCTCTCTTACTTCTTTTTGTCTCATTATATCTTGCATTACTTTATAGTCTTTATCTCTTATATGCATGATATACCTTTGTGCTCATAATTGCTATACTTGCTTGGGATTGTTATTAACACTAGTATTCAACCAAGAGAGCCAACGCGGCACCTCAACCCATTCAAGGGGAATCTAGAGGAGTTTGTCCAGAGCCTCGCAAGGGGAATTCGGCAACACTCTTGTGTTATACATAAGTGTTCAATTAAAAGAAGTTTAATTTGGTCAACTTAGTTTTAATTCCGCATTATTTTTCATAAGTGACCATTAGATTACCCATCACCTATTCACCCCCCCTCTAGGTGTTCTTACACACACCATGTATGCTCATGTGTACACATGTACACATTGTGGACGTAAGGGCCACCTTGCTAAATTTTGCTTTGATAGACTACATAATGTAAATTTAGCAAAGAAATTTGTTTGGGTTAGAGAAGGGACTAACCCCCATGGACCCAATAAGATGTGGGTACCAAAGACCACCCCTCATGTATTTGATGTAGGTGTGGGCTCTCACATGACGTGAGAGTAGCCGTACCTTAGAGTGGATGCGTTCCGTACTTAAAGGATATCAATTGGATGCATCACTTTCAAGGGAAGTTTGGTGGAGATGACCACTATGTTTTGGAGACAAGAAGAGTTGCCTTCTAGGTTTTGGTAACGATTCCTAACTCCTAATTTTTGTTTACATGCTTTCATATTCATTGTTTATAGCATGTTTTATTGTTTAGTGATTAGTATGAAAATGCCATGTTAATTAGATTCTTGACATACATGTATAGTATTTGAGACACCCATGTTTAATATGGATTATTATTTTGTGTTCTCGTATTTGATTAACTATCATGTACATCATAAATCTAACAACATGTGGATATCATAGTAATCATGTTTTTGCTTATCATGTTGATTTTTATCCCGTTTTATGCGTCATGAGTTAATTACATGTTTAGATGTTAGTTTTCATTAAAACTAGAAGATTTATACTTGAACATATAGTGGGCCACAAATAAATTTATATATGTTTGGGCTTGATTGCTTATTTGAACTCATTAGATGTGCTAGTATAATCTAGTTTTGATGATTCATGCATTTTAAACTTGTATTCCTATTTTTGGATTTGTTTTATGATTGTGTGTTTCAATTCATGTATATGTTTGTATTGCCAAACTTTAAAATATACATGTATACCCCTTGAGTCATTGCCTTTCATGCAAATCTATATATGGACTCAATTGTGTTTAGGGATATGTATGTATACTCATTGTGTTGACAATTCATACATATACCTTGAAATGAAATTTATTTTGGTGAAGATTTAGTTTTTCTTGATTTTGTGTTTATTATTTAACTTCATGTATATGTCTATCTTGTCCAAACTATTAGATATACATGTTTATCCTTTTGAGCCACGTGCCTTCATGCATATATCTTTGTGGACTCGTTGTGTTTGGATATGTATGTATACTTTAGTTTGTATTAGACATACATATACCTTGAAGATTAAATAAGTTTTTAATGATTTTCGTGTTTTTCTTATTTCAAGGAATATTGAGCTAAATTGTATATTTTCATGATCATGTTCTTCACATTGTATTTGTACACTCACATTTCTTAACTACTCATGTGTTTTGTTTTCATGAGTTATATTTATGCTTAATTGGCTTAAAGTGTTGATTATCATGTGGATTTCATGTTTCATGAAAAATAATTTTTTTTTATTCCTTACTTGAAGGATTTCGTACTAGTTTAAAAGATTTTCCATTTAACTAGTTACGGTATTCTTTATTTTGGTAGAGTTTTTCAAACAAAGCTTATTTTTTGAATCTATTTTTTTGAAAACCCCTACCCTTAACGGGCGGTTGGATGGGAGTCCATGCCTTGTATGTTTATATTGAAAATCATTTTAAACTTGTGCATGAGATGGGAGGATTAGTTATATGAGTTATATCATGCTTTTATTGTTATGTCAATTGGTATCATTGAACTCTTTCAATTGGTATCATTTTGATCTTTTGTATACTCATATGTTTATAGTGTATGTATATTTCAATTGGTATCATCTATTAGTGATTGGTACTCATTCTATTTCATACACATATACTTGTTTTATTTGTGCTTAAGATATAAATTTTCACAAATCTTGTTTGTGCTAGAGCTTGAGTTTCAACTATTACTTCAATTGATTCATTTTTCAATTGGTATCTTTATTCAAGCTTATTTAAAAAAAAACTATGCATAGGCTTGTTAAAATAAGAGTATTCATAGTTTGTGTTGGTATTTCATAAAGGGAGAGAAAATTCGATTTTCATATTTCAATTGGTATTTAGTTTTCACTCCCTTACTTTATGATAGAAAATAGTCATTCCAATTGTTTATATGGCTTAAAAGAAAAATACTATCTTTTGATATCAAGATGTCTTATATTTTAAATTGGTATCTCAAAAATTTTGTTTAAAGGAAAATACAAAAGTTTTTGATTTATATTGACTATATGCAAGGAGAGCTTAACATCTCTTCTACATATAGATTCATGTTGAGTGTATCTTATATTGAAGAGCTTAACATCTCTTCTTTATGTGGTACACGTGTGTAGGGGGAGCTTCACATCTCCTCTTATGCATTACATAATGTGCGTTATGTAAATTAGGGCTTAACATCCCTCTTTCATGTAATGCATATGTGTAGGGAAGCTAACTTAGCGTCTTCCTCTTCATGAATGTATATAGCATATAACATTTATTGATCTTTATTTATTTTCAATTGATATCAAGATGCTTCATTGACACATTTTTTTCTATTGATATCATGTTGTTTAAAGTCACCCCTTTGACCTTGTTTTTGTTTTTAGACAAAAGGGGAGAACATTGTTTTATTGTTTTGATTGACAAAAAGGGGAGAAAGATTTTTATCCTCATTTATTGTTTGATTGTTTACCCCTTTGTTGATGATTGACAAAAAGGGGGAGAATAATTTGTGGTTTATATATGCATACTTATGTTTTTGCATATATTAAGTTTTATTGGTATCTAAAGCATCTAGTATTTTGTTAATGTTTTATTAATTTAATTGGTATCTAGAGCTTCTAGAATATGTTTTATGGATGTTGATGCATACATGTTTATATGCATACTTGTGTTTAGTTTTCTCATGCTTAACAAATAAACAATAGATATGCATATATGTTTTGTTTTGCAAATAGGAGAAAAAGAACTTGAAGAATTTGATATGTTTTATCTCCATACATTTGCATACATATTTTTGAGCTTCATTGTCATATATTTTTATTTGTTTATGCATGAGTTAAGGGGGAGCTTCTTGAAGCTTAACTTTAATCCATGCATATATAACTCCATGAGTTTTGTCATCATCAAAAAGGGGGAGATTGTTGGCCCAAAGGCCTTCCACCCTAGTTTTGATGATGATTAACTCATGTAGTTATGTTTACTAATAATCTTGTGTTGTTTAAGTTTCAGATCATTAACCAAGATATTAGTTGGTGATTAGCTTCAACAAGGAGTTTAGAAGCTTTTCATTTGTGAATCCAGGCCAAAGCTTCAAGATCACACTTTGCCTAGCCCATGGATGGAGGTTTGGAGCAAGTCTACTTGAAGATGAAGATCATCAAGAAGACTTAGGTATCCATAGTTTAGTAGTGTGTTTTAGATCCATTTGTAAAGCTTAGTATAGTTGATATGCTCAAGTGCACTAACACACACGATTTATGTTTTGGATTTGGTTTTCATGAATAGTAGATCAGACAAGTTTACTTTATTTCTATATATATTAGATATGTTCTAGATATACATACATGCTTTAAACTTGCTAGACAAACTTATTTTGACTATCCTATTCATGTATTGAAAAATCAAGGTTTGACAAAAATACAAGTTTGTTTTGATAAAATTTGCAAGACTCAAAAATGAATTGATATGATTGATATATGTCTTGAATTTTTATCACAAGTTTGTGTTTTAATATAAAATGTTAAAACAAGTTTTGTGGATTCTTAGTAGTGTCAAAAGATTTTTAGAAAAATATTTTACAGTGTTTTCTGACCAAGATTCTGTTCCAGGCTTCAATCAGTCGACTAAGTCAACTGACCTAGTCGACTGGCTGAAGTCGGTCGACTGGAACGGTCGACCGACGTGCACAAATCTGTGCACGTTTGGAGTCACTGGGACGGTCGACCGTCCGGGTCGACCGGGTCTGAGAGCAGTGGTCTCTGTTTGTTTGGGTCGACCGGGCCGGTCGACCGTGGTTGCCCAACGGTCATAATTCTGACCGTTGGCGGTCGACCGGGCAGGTCGACCGTCAGCCTGTCAGGCTGCCACATCAGCCTAACGGCTAGTTTTCTGAAGGGCTATAAATACCCATTTGTTTGAGGTTTTAGCCAAGATTTTTAAGAGCAAAAATTCCTATCTTTCTGAAGTGTTTTTTACAAGTTTTAAAAGAGTTTTGTGCCAAAAAGATTCATCTTTGTATTGTTTTGAGTTTTTAAAAAATCAAAGAAAACTAGGTTTTGGGATATTAATTTGATCTTTCATTTTCTATCTTTTACAAGAGACTTCCCAATTAGTTTTTCTTTGTTGCTTGTTTCCAAAAACACCTTGATTCCACACTTGAGCTATCTTCTATCATAATCTATTTAGGATCTTTGTTTTGTGGAAAAGAGAGAAAAAGAGAATTGTTTGAGGTTAAGCCTCCAAGTTTGTAAACCCTCCTTGCTTTTGTGTATCCCTCTTTGGTAGAGGTTGATCGGAGTGGTATTGGTTTGGATCCCTCTTCGGTAGAGGTGATTGTTGTGGTTGTTTGGCTACGGGTCTACCCCTCGGTTGTGAGGCGGTGTTTGAGAGAGGAGTTCGGTACTCCCTTGTTGTAAAAATCCTTCTTGGTGGTTGGTTCCTCGGTAGGAGTCCTCGGTGGACGTTATAGTGGATTGGAAATCCTACACGGTGGTGTAGGCGGGGATGTAGAGCTAGGGGCTCGAACCTCGAAACATATCTTTGCCTTTGCGTTTGATCCACTTGTCTCTCTAACTCTCTCTCTCATTTATTTGTGCAAAGCATCATACTTCATTCATATCATATATTGCTTATTGTGCCTTGCATAATTCATATTGCTATATCTTGTATATGCTTGGTTGTTTGTGTGTGCCTCACTTATACTTAACCACAGAGCTTCACATAGCACCTCAACCCATTCAAGGGGAATCAAGAGGAGTTAGTCCAGAGCCCTTCACGGGGAATTCGGCTACACTTGTGTGTTGTATTAAGTGTGTTGCGAATATTTGCATTAGCTTCCGCATTTAGCGCATTTAGTTCCTAGATTAGCACTTACACCTATTCACCCCCTAGGTGTTTTTCAGGTTCCACAAAAGTCAAGGTCCCTCCGGTGGAAACACCTCAAGCTCCCTATGACTCCAAGGCAGCCAAGCCGATGTCACCTTTCTCATGCGTTACAGGAAGGATGATATGACTCCCAAGAAGCCCTCCAAAAGTGAGGCGGCAGTGTCCGATAAGATAGAATATCTAAAACAGTCAGACCAACACTATCGCCCTTCTCGCGTTGCGAGAAGGGCGGGGACTCCGAAAAATCCCTCCGAGAACAGAACTTGCATCCGAGTAGATTGAAGCCTGCAAGACATGCTGAACAGTTGTAGAATCGTGCTAGCAATCCAAAGCCATCCAGGACAAGTGCTACTTCTGATCAAAGCAGGACTCCCACCTGTCGCTTCTAATGGCGACACCCTATCATCGTCACTAATGCGATGTAATAGGCCCTTCACGATCACTAATGCAATGCATCAATTAGACTCCCCAGAAGAGAGAGCATGATTACCACTTCCACGTCACCCTCCTCACTTTCCTTCTCCTTCATCTAACGAAGAGGAAGAGGAGAAACGTGGAAGCCCAGAAAAGAAGTAGAAGGAATTTTAAAGCAATGGTTCTTGAATAAGACGACATAAGTGTTGGCCCAAAGGCCTTCCACCCTAGTTTTGATGATGATTAACTCATGTAGTTATGTTTACTAATAATCTTGTGTTGTTTAAGTTTCAGATCATTAACCAAGATATTAGTTGGTGATTAGCTTCAACAAGGTGTTTGGAAGCTTTTCTCATGATGATTCCAGGGCCAAAGCTTAAAGATCACACATTGCCTAGCCCATGGATGGAGTTTTGGAGCAAGTCAACTTGAAGATGAAGATCATCAAGAAGACTTAGGTATCCTAGTTTAGATTGTGTGTTTAGATCCAATTTGTAAAGCTTAGTATAGTTGATATGCTCAAGTGCACAACACACGTTTCATGTTTGGATTTGGTTTTCATGAATAGTTTATCAAAACAAGTTTAATTGATATATGTATAGTTGTTTCACTCTATACATGCATGCTTAACTTTTATCAAACTTGATTTTGAGCTTAACATCTCTTTGATAAAAATACAAGTTTTGTTTTTGATAAAATTTGCAAGACTCGAAAATGAATTAATATGATTGATATATATCTTGAAATTTTTACCACTTGTTTGTGTTTCAATATAAATGTTAAAACAAGTTTTATGGGATTTTCAAAAAAGATAAAAGATTTTTATAAAACATTTTTCCCAGTTTTTCTGACCCTGGTTTGTGCTGACAGGCCGGTCGGTCGACCGTACGGGTCGACCGCACCAAGGGCCGGTCGACCCATGGGGTCGACCGACGTGCACAACTTGTGCACGGCTGGCAGACACAAACTCGGTCGACCGTACGGGTCGACCGGGTCTGAGAGCTCTGCTCTCTGTTTGTTTGGGTCGACCGGCGTCGACCGCTGCAGAGAGTTCTGCTCTCTGTTTGTTCGGTCGACCGGGCCGGTCGACCGCAGTTGCCCAACGGTCATATTTCTGACCGTTGGCGGTCGACCGGGCCGGTCGACCGTTGCCTGTCAGAGCTGCCAGCTCAGCTCTAACGGCTAGTTTTGTATTGGGCCTATATAAACCCCATCTCTTTGGGTTTTTGGCCAAGGTTTTCAAGAAGAAAAATTTCAGTGTTTCTCTAGTGTTTAAACAAGTTTTCAAAATAGTTTTTGTGCTAAAAAGATTTCATCTTTATTGTTTTTAGGTTTTTGGAAAAATCAAAGAAAAGAATATTTTGGGAGATTTGTCTTGGTTTTCATTCTATATCTTTTGCAAGAATTTTCCCAAGTGTTTTTCTTTGTTGCTTGTTTTTCAAACACCTAGTTTTTCACACTTGAGCTATCACCTATCCTAATCTATTTAGGATCTTTTTTTGTGGAAAAGAAAAGAGAAAAGAAAGAGAGATTGAGTTTGTGGTTTTTGGAACCACTTGTTGTAAACACCCTTATTCTTGTTGTATCCCTCTTAGGTAGAGGTGATCGGGTGATTGGTTTGCTCCCTCTAGTGAGAGGTGGAGTTTGGTTATAAACCCTCTTCGGTAGAGGTGTTGGTTGTTGTGTTGGCTACGGGCCTACCCCTCGGTTGTGAGGAGGTTGTTTGAGAGAGGAGTTTGTACTCCTAAGTGTTGTAACAAATCCTCTTCGGTAGAGGTTCCCTCGGTGGGAGATAGTGGATTGGAAATCCTACACGGTGGTGTAGGCGGGGATGTAGAGCAAGGTGCTCGAACCTCGAAATATCTTGGTGTTTGCGTTTTGATCCATTGTCTCTCTAACTCTCTCTCTTATAATTGTGCAAAGCATCATTCATATCATCATACCATATTTACTTGTGTTGAGCATAATTCATATTGCCATAACTATTTGCTTGTGTTGTCTTGCATATATTCATATTGCTATATCCTTGATTGCTTGGCTTGATTGTGTGTGCACATTGCTTGGATTGCTTGTGTTGTGCCTAACTTATACTCATCCAACAAGAGCTTCACATAGCGCCTCAACCCATTTCAAGGGGAATCAAGAGGAGTTAGTCCAGAGCCTCGCAAGGGGAATTCGGCTACACTTGTTGTATTGTATTAGTTTGTGCAACATTTGCATTAGCTTCCTCATTTAGCGCACTTAGTTTTGCATTTAGTTTTAGATTAGCACTTACACCTATTCACCCCCCTCTAGGTGTTTTTCAATAAGTGGTTCTAGAAGGATTCCACTCTATTTATAGATGGAAGAGAAACCGAACCACCTCCATTTCAAACCATCAATCCATAAAAGTCGGTCCACATCCTGAGATTTTCTTTCAACAGAATCGACAGAAAGATCAACTGTCTCCACCATAACACGAAGCCCTAAAATCCCAATTATAATGACGCCCGAATTCAAAGAGATGCAGGATGCCACCTTTGAGAGATCCAGCCGACTGATGCGACAACTAGCAACCAATTGTGCATTCTCTTATTAACACTAGAAGATCCGCAGTGATCTGAAAAGATCCGTCATACGATCATCTTCTTGCAAGAGCCAAGATGAGTTTAAAGCACTAAAGACTCCTTCCAACCAACTTCGCTTTCCCGATTTTCCTTCCGCAGGCTCCAACAAACGGGAAGCGGGAGACATCTGTAGTGGTAAAAATTTGACCACGGCTACGATGATGATATGTGTCCAAACTACCAAGAGTTTTTCTCGAGATATCTACAAGTCCCTGAATCCATTCCTGATCCTCCGCCTCTCTTAGCCTTCCCAGGCTACCCTGCTCTAAAGACACCCAAATTCGAAACTATATCCGCTACTCCGAAGGCTTTATCACTTCAGAACTCTCCACAGCCAAAGTTTCCAACTTCGAATCTGAGGCACTCAACAACAACCCACCGAAATCTCTGCCTGCCATTAGCAACACCATCCTCTCCCACGTGAAAAACGTGTAAACGCCCCTACATTAAAGCGGGCGGTTATACATGACAACATATTTCCCAGATGCAATCTCGGCTAATCAATGCCAGTGATCATGATCGTTACAAGGTGCAGATCGTGCAGTTACAACCATCCGCCAATTCCTCCTTCATGCCACCATCCATGTTAAGTATATATGATCCTTCTTCTCCTAGGAGAGGGGTATCGATCACTTTCCTAATCCTCAGAGCATACATACACACACACACCTCCACTACACTGGAAGTTTCTTTGTTCCAGTCTACCATTCTACCGCACTAGCAGTTTCATGTGCTAGTCCATCCAATACACTGGAATTTTTCTTATTTTAGTCCACCATTACACACCGACAGTTATCCTCTGCTCGGTTCGCGTATCTTTCCATTCCCACTACTGATTCTCACGCCTGAAGGTCTTAAGCGGGTATCACACCAGTGCTCATAATTTGAAAAGTACTTTTTCTGTGTGTGCTCTGACATGTAACATCTCCGAAGAGTGCCCAAACTTCACTTTTAGTGGGTCGATCCACAGTGAGCCGATTTTTTATCCACCACAGGATAGATAATAAATCTGATACTAGTTGGCTTATTTAAAGCATATTATTGCTGGATGTACTCGTTTCGATCACTAAGTTTTGGTATGTAATTTTTGCCCTTAGTTGTGATGTTTCTGATAATTATGTCTTCTGATTTCATGTATTTGGTTAATCAACATATATTATTTTTTTTTGGAAAATTGCACCAAAATGTCCCGTATTTTGTGGGTGCTTTCAAGAAATACCCCGTACCTTTTATTAAGCACAGTGGTAACTCCAATTTTAACAATATTGTAACTTTAATCTTTCTGCGATAGAGATGCTAAATTCATACAACACATGCATCTCACATGTTAATTAATAAACCAAACTATTCTCAGCTATCTTCAGCTGACCCTATTTATTTTTGTGCATTTTTTCCACCACAAATTTGTTTCCTTGGAACCCGCTTTCTTTCTCTCAAGCAAAAAGTCAGATAGCAATTTGTACAAACAAAGATTCACTGTACTTGAATACAAACAATGTACAACAAATAAAATTCAATCTCAGAGGATTTTCTCAGCTCATTGAGTATTTTTCCACCTAATTAACTCAACCATCCACGGAATTCACGGTCGACTTTTGGAGAGCAACTCTGGGCCTGACTATGGCCACATCGGGAAGACAAGAAATATTTACGAGTCGGTATTCGAATCGGTGATCGTGATAAGCGTTTTGCTCTAACCAGTTCAGGCCAACCGGTTGGACAACCGCGGTGGACTATTGCTAATGCATAATATGCCACTGTGTTCAACAACAAAATGTATCATCTATGGCCTAGGTCTTCTGTTGAAATGGACACCTTCTTTCTAGCAAAACGAACTAGCTCCTCAATGTTACTGATCAAGCAAAAAGAAAAATTCAACACAAATTTAGTTAAAAAAAAAAAAAATTTCTTAAGAAGAATGACAGAAACAATTATTGTTTCCATTCTTCATCCTTATCACTTCCGAATGAGACAATGCCAGTTATCCCACAAACACCAACAACAACACAAATTCTTATATAAAAAAAAAAAAGAGTCATAAATCCATCCCAACAATTCCAGTTGTAGAGAGGGGAGAGAGAAGAGAGAGAGAGAGAGAGAGAGAGAGAGAGAGAGAGAGAGAAGAGAGAAGAGAGAGAGAGAGGAATTAGAGATATGGGGGGTGCGAGAGGGAGCTGAGATAGAGGGGAGAATGAAGTTCTTAGAAAATTTTTATGAAAAAAAGGAAGAGATGCCTTCAGTCGTGGCCTCTGCGGCCTCTGGGCCATCGTGCAGGCTGTCGGAGGTAGGGTTGTGGCCAGGATCGAAGTATTATCGTTATTGCATGTGAGCTGTTAACGTCAATATTTGTCAGGTGTTAAAGTTGAAAAAGATTAGGAAGTATATCATGAAAAAAAAAATTTGTAGGATATATTTTCTTGAAAAAACTCACAAAGTACAGAGTATTTTGGTTCAATTTTCCCTTCTTTTTGTTGAAAGAATGAACACGAATGGGCATTATTGTTATGTCAATAAACTTGAACACAGTATTATACCATGAAAGTCCACAGATATTTGAATGATCTCTTAATTCAAACAGTTTCCTCGGTGGTAAAAGAATTTGCTTGCTCCCTCATAGAAATTCAGTAGTTCAGTCATTCTGCCTAACAATAAATTTCTTCTGGTAGAGAATTGAACGGCACTGCATGCACATTCGCACAGAGGAGAAGCTGAATCATGTATCATATGTAACCCACGGTTATCTGTTGTCATCTCCCCTTGTTACTTTATTGCATCTAGTTTCTTTCTAGTTGCTTTTTTTCACAGTTTTTGCACTTATATATACTTTTTGATAAATCAAAGAAAAAGTATAAATAGATTTATTTTTCCAAAAATTACTCACAATATACAAACTGAATTCAGTGCCGCAATTAGGGGAGAGCATTTAAAGGGTAAAAACCACATAAACCGACCGAACCGCCGAATTTCGGGCGGTTCGGTTCGGTTTTTTTTTCAAACGGCGCGGTTTAAATTCAATTATTCGCCCTACTTCGGTTTTTACAGTGCGGGTCGGTTTCGGAAAATTAAAAACCGACCCGCCCGAAAACCGCCCGAAAATGGCTCTCCTCTCATCCAGAAGCTTCATGTCACGTGTGCCTCACTGCCTTGTGCGTGTCGCGTGAGATAAAGGTAAAATCAGTAAATCTCTGATTCTCTTTCTCTCTCGATTCCTCGAACAAAAATTGAAGAGCGGCGAGCCCTAATCCAATTCCCTCTTTTGAGTCTTCTCCTCAATCTTCACTCTTCAGTCTTCAGGGAGGCTCCGCGGCACCGCTACTCCTTCTTGTCGTCTCCGAACTGAGGACCCAATCGGCTTTAGCCTTTTGTGATCTCCGACGACGGAAGCTTCGTCTCTAGGCTCCAGTCGCTCCTCCACCTCGTCTTCCCATCGCGATCCGACTCCCGACGACGGATCCCTCCTCCTTAGTCTTTCTCATCATCTTCGCATCTCTATCGACATCTCAAGTCAACCATGGATCTATGTAAGATTCAATTATAGCCAAATCTAGTTTTTTTTTTTTTTTTTTGATTTATTAATCTAGGTTTTTCTTGTTTAGCTTAAGCAAAAGGATTTATTTTTATTTGTTTCCTTTTCAGTTGGAAACAATCAACAGGAAGAAGGCCACAGTGACACTGTGACAGTGTTGTGTTTAACTACATGGATTTTTGGAAAAATCAAAGTTAAAGGAAAATATTCGTAGACAGGGAGGTAACATTTTAGCAACTTGTATTTTGAATAATTGATTTTGTTTTCTTGAATTTCTTCCTGTTGAGTGTTGAACAGATGAAATAATATAAAAGCCAAGTTTAAAGGTCATCCATCCTTCACATGAGAAATTACACAAAACACTGAAACAGGCTAAACAGCTCTTTCTTGTGATTTTCTTAATGCTCAGTTGCTTTGCTCTAATTTCTTTTGCACTTAAAACTGATCACTGATCAATTATCACTTCAATCTTCATCTTAAAAACTAGAAAGTTTAGGTAATTCAGTAATTGCATATGTTTTAAATTAAAGCAGCTTAAGTGCTTAAGCATATATTTAATATTTTTCTTCTCTCTAGTCTAGGGCATCACCCAAAGGAAATTTGAAAAATGAAAGAGAGCTCTAGGCCTTCATTGGCACCGTCAAGCTCCCGACCTCCTTCTTCAGGGCCATCAACCTCCCGGCCTCCTTTAGCACCATCAAGCTCCCGACCTTCTTTGGCACTATCAACTGCACCTCAAGCATCCTCGCCGCCTCCCAAACAGTTGACAACTGGCTCATCTTCAGGTTCAGTTGAGGTTAATTGATTAATTTTAAGCTTTTCTAAATTTTAATTTACTAAAATTCTAAATCTTGAAAATTTAAAATATATGATAATAATTACTTATCTAAATTTAATTTGTCTGTAGGTTGATCAAGGAAAGAATCCAGCGGAGTCTCAGCCTGCTAACAAAACCAAGAGAAAGAGCTTAAGGAAAAGATCTACGGTATGATTGCATTTTAAAACTTTTCAAGAAAATGGACATGCTAAAGCTGAGTGCAAGTATTGTAAAAAAGTGTACAATGCTGATCCACGTGTGAATGGTACATCTACATTGCATAGTCATGCAGAAAATTATAAGAAGAACCCACATAATGAAGAAACCCGACAAAAACTGTTAAGTTTTCAACAACCAATAGGAGGAAGTGATGGAGAAGGTAGTCTTAGCAATTGGGAGTATGATGAAGTGGCTATAAGAAAAGCACTTGCATACTTGATAATTCTTGATGAACAACCATTCAAATTAGTGGAAGGTGTGGATTCTGATACTTCATGACTATTGCATGTCCTAGATTTCATCTCCCATCCCGTTGGACAATCCAAAGAGATTGTTACCACTTTACATTGATGAAAAGGAAAATTTAAAGAATTTATTGAAAGCTACATGTCAAATGGTATCTTTTACAACAGACACTTGGACTTCTATTCAAAATATCAACTACATGTGTCTCACTGCACATTGGATTAATAATGATTGAAAATTAAACAAAAGAATTTTAAATTTTTGTCCAATTCCTAGTCATAAAGGTCACGAACTTGGTAGGGCGGTGAAGAGATGCTTGGTAGAATGGGGGATTGAAAATGTCTTCACCATAGCCGTTGACAATGCATCTTCTAATGATACTATGGTCGGCTATTTAAAGAAAAGGCTTAATAATTGGAATGAAATAATGCTACATGGGAAATACCTTCATATGAGGTGTATTGCGCACATTGTTAATCTTATTGTTAATGATGGGATTAAATAATTGAGCTCTTCTGTTGCTAGGGTGCGCTCAGCCGTGAAGTATGTGAGGAGTTCTCCTTCTTGATTACAAAAGTTCAAGAATTGTGTTGAGATTGAAAAAATTGAATAGTCTAAAACCTTATGCTTGGATGTGCCTACTAGATGGAACTCCACATATTTGATGTTGAATACCGCATGCAAGTATGAAAGAGCTTTTGAAAGGTATTGTGATGAAGACCCATTTTTTAGAAATCAAGTGTTAAGTGAAAATAAAAACAATGAGGTGCGGTCAGAGGATGATTGGACTAATGCAAGAAGGTTGTGCATTTTTCTTGAAAAGTTTTATGAACTCACTTTGCGTGTTTCTAGTTCTTTGTATGTAACTAGCAATAGTTTTCTTCATGAAATTAGTAATGTCGCTTGTAAGTTGATAGATCAACAAGAAAGTGGAGATTTAGAATTGAGGAACATTGCCCACAAAATGCAAGAGAAGTTCGACAAGTATTGGGGGAGTTGGGAGAAGATTAACATGTTGATTTACATTGCCGTGCTTGTTGACCCCCGATATAAGGAACAATATGTACAATTTGTTCTTGAATTTCGTTATGGTGCGAGTGAAAGTTTAGAGAAGATGAAGATTGTAAAAGAGGCCGCGTCATTATTATTTAATGACTACAAGATAAGGTATGAAAGTTCAAACGAACAATCGAGTGAGATGGCCCAATCTTCAAGCAATATTGCCAATGTTTCCTCTTCCTCTTCTCAATCATTAGATGTAAGGAGTCGCTTTAAAAGGATGAGAGCCAGTGTTGGAGGTGAGGAGACAAAGACAGAATTGAAGAAGTTTTTATGTGAAGATGCCGAAGATGATCTTTCTACATTTAACATCTTGGAGTATTGGAAAGTTAATAGCTCAAGATTTCCTATCCTACATCGAATGATTCGCGATGTGTTAGCGGTTCCCATCTCCATCGTTGCTTCTGAATCGGCATTTAGTAGTGGTGGTCGTATCCTTGACCCGTTTAGGAGTTCATTGACTCCAAAAATGGTCCAAGCTCTTTTATGCACCGAAGATTGGCTTCCGATCACAATGTTATCAACAAAGATGAGTATTGAAGAAGACTTGGATGCTCTTGAAACACATGATATAGGTAAAAATTTTTTGGATTTTAATACCTGATTCAATTATTGGTTTTTAATTTAATAGATTACTTTGTTTCTTAAAATAAATATTCATTTCTTTTGACTATAAATTTGTCTAAAATGACATCGGAACCAACAATCACGGAGGTTTAAGAAGAGAAGAAGAGTAGAACAAGTTGTTGCTTTTAATTACTGTAATGAACTGGAGAGTGGAGACTGGAGTTTGGAGACTGGAGTATTTGTTACTTTGCTTTTTTATAATATTTACTTGTGAGCTTTGCTATTTGGACAGTTTGGACTGTAATATTTGCATTGTTTGGAGTGTTTACAGTTCAAACTTTGGACTGTAATATTGCTGTTTAGCCTGTTTTGGATTTGGACTATACTATTTTTGGCTGGCCCTTGTGTATTGGCCAGTATGGGGGCCCTCTCTTTTGTTGATACATATGATGATATGATTAGCTGGCCCTTGTGTCTGATTGCCTGGCCCTT
>JAVJIF010027713.1:0-67545 GCA_038442645.1 Agave tequilana | reverse complement strand
CCTGGCTTCCTTTTGGGCCTCCATCTCGGCCTCTTGGTACTCGCTCATCCTTCGCATCCGACAACCTTGGACCCTAACTTGGCTTCATACGTGGATATGATGCCCTTTATGCATGAGGTGTTTATTCCAAACCCAGGCACCTTATTTGCCATGAAATACCACGTTCAAAAACTAAGACTAGCATAAGAGTTGGGCATCTTGTGAGGAAGGGTAAAGATAGCTCTAGTTCCTCCAGCTATCCTGTAATACCATGCCCGGGCACCTTTGAATAAATTCCCACAGAAGCGAAGGTTTGGGTTGGATTTACCAGCATACAATTGGTCATAACCAAACTGCCTGGCGAACCGACAAGGCATTAAGCCTCTACTGTACAGGAATTCCCTTGCCGAAAAACTAAGTATTCAGGCTGGATGTTTATCAACCACCAGAAGACGTCGGAGGATAATCGGGTGAATCCATCTGGGCCAAGTCCGCAAACTTGTCTCCGTAGGATGCGTCATGAATCTCGGGAAGCACCTATCCAATTGGTAGATGCCCCCATTTAGTATAGTCTTCTGGATATAGAACATGTAGTACTGCTACCAGCTTGAGCTCTCCAACCGCTGCACGAAAGGTGTAAAACCTTCTGAGGCAGAAACGACGGTCATTAGTGATGGACAATGCATTACATACGAAGCCATCATATATGTGTATGGAAGCTCAACCATGGGACTGGGAGTCTTAACCAGGAGATGACCATTGGAATCCTTGACTTGGTTGCCCTCTGCGTCCATGATTGCTTCCACCTGACAGAAGCTCTTCGTTAGCACCTGTAACCCACTCTGGTTCCCGGCCACCATTACAGGAAGGAGAGCAATGGACTTCTCATGAGCAAGCAAAATAGCCGGGTACACCACGTCAGCGACGATCACCTAATGCGGTAGCATCGACACCACATATCACTTCAGCCACAGTGTAAAGAAGCCCGCCAGTAGAGCCTGGTCAGATATCAGGATCCTGGTATGATGGTAAAAGCTTTCAAAAACTCTGTCTGGCTTGAAAGTATCCTCATTCGACTCTGTGGTGTATGAGCTAGTGGATGCACTAATCCTTTCAAAAATTTCTTCATCAGTACTGGGAGCTAGTCGGGTCATCGGGTGAGTTTTATTCACCCCGGGGAATAGATAATTTGCCCATGACATCTGCTTAACTCCCCACTCCTCCGTCCTGTCACCTGCCCATATATGTGAAAGTAGCACAACACCTCCCAATAAGTCTCGTACACCAGAGGATCGCTCTTCTTCAGCAAATATAGCCCCTCTATCGGCGGGACGTATTCCTCATAAGAGGCATCTCCAATCATCAGCCCTGAGACTTCGTACATCTCATGGAGGGCAAGCCCCATTTTCTGATAGGAGTGAAGAACGTGTAGATCTCTAGATTATACCGCTCTAGGACAGCGTAGAAATGTTGGGTGCTCTGCGGAATGCCATACTGGACCGCCCTTATAACCCCGTACAGTCCAGCCTGCAGCAAAAGATCTTCAAATTCTACCAGAACAAACCTTATCATTCTGCCCCACCATATTTTTTCAGTAGAGTGGACCCATCCAATGGCACGTAACTCTGGAGGAAAGTCACCCCTCACATCTAAAAATTGTCTGATGAAGGTGGCTGCAAGTTATGGGGTCTCTCCTGTTGGGTATTCAGCTCTGACCAAGCCAGACTTCAGCTCCAGCACATCCCTCCCATGGCCAACGGTGAAGGCTTCGCGGGTACTTATGTTGACTAGGGTAACTCCAGAGATTGGCCTGACCAACTCATAATCCATTGTCTGACACACGGACATATGCTGAAGGTAGGCCAGGGGATACATCCTCTCCATACTTGGGAGGAAAAACCTTCTATTGCCAATCTGGTGAAGCCATTTGTAATCCCCATCATAAAGAACAGCCTCATCTTCCTCGATCTAGTCATCAAAGAAGAAGTCGGGCTTCCTCAATAGAGCACGGGAATCTGATTCGAACAACCGTCGGAAATGATTTCCCAAAAAGTCAACATACTAGCATTGTTGATCTGGCCATATCGTTCCTTTGATGTACCAGTGGTCACAGGAGCAATCCTCTGAAGAACAAAAATCATGTTTGGTCAACACCACCTACATGTCCAAAAAGACACTTTTTGGACAGAGAATTCGAGGAGTATCGCACTGCAAAAAGGACAACACAATAGTCAGCAACCTGAAAATTGTCCAAATGTTGAAGCACAGACTCAAGGTTCACCTCAGAACCGCGTCTAATGACTGAGATGTGAAGCTCGGTGAAACTCGCGTCTAAATTCAAAAGACGCGAGGCTCACATGAAGTCCGTGTTTGAAACATCACAACTTAGAAATTTCTCTAAGTATTGGAGTCAGACGAGAGACTCACCGAAACCCGCATCAAACTTCAGAGACGCGAGGCTCATATGAAGTCCAAGTTTGAAACTCTACAACTTAGAAATTTCTTTTAGTGTTGGGATCAGACGCGAAACTCAGTGAAACCCACGTCAAATCTCAGAGATGCGAGGTTCACATGAAGTCCGCGTCTGAACTCCCCCACTTACAAAAATTCTCTAAGTGTTTGGGATCAAACGCACGGCTCAATGAAGATCGCGTTCAATAAACAGACACAGACTCAAGCTGATGAAGTGAAGACGAGGAGGTCATCAACCCGCATCTTGCCTACCAGTGCAAAAGTCGCATCTGAAAATCAAACACGGCCGTGAGCCTCGCGTTGGCGATTTAACTCAGAAGAAGCTTAAGAGTTAAGGTAAATCTTCAAGTTTTTTATGGCGAAAACCAATTCGGCTAGTTTTATTCCCTGAAATTAGGGCCTCATGCATAGAAGAACCCCCCATTTAAACCTCTAGAGCGACAGCGCTCGAGGATGAAGCTTCAGGCTTGGTTTTGGGGCCATCTTGACAATGAATTCTATGGAGAGATGAAAAAAGGAAGAAAAGGCTCGAATCTTTTCTTAAGTTCTTAAAACCCTGGATGCAGAGTTCAATGGAGAAGAAAAGAGTCTAATGATGACTTATGAAAGACTGCTGTCTTTTTATAGACACAGTAATCGGCCAAGATACGCAGCCCGTATCTCAGACCAATCGTCGCCAGACGCGTGGCAACGAACCTAGAATGCAGACCTCGCGTTTTAAGAGAACAACGTCTCTTTAAGCTCCGCCAGACACATGAAAATGCACCCAGAATGTGAGTCTCACGTTTAATAGAGCCGCGTCTCTTCAGCAAAGAGAGGTCCACGTCTCCACCTCGAAGTCTACATCACTTCAACAGAGTGAGAGATGCGTCCTCTGCATCACTTCAACAGAGTGAGAGATGTGTCTCCACTTTGATGTTCGCGTCTCTCCAATGAATGAGAGTCGCATTTTTGAAATTACACCTAGAGGGGGGTGAATAGGTATAGTGCTAATCAATCTACAAATAATCCACAAATTAAATTGAGATGATGCAACGATCACTCAAAGCAAGATTAGAAACCGAATACCCCGTGATGGGTTCTGAACTTCTTCCTCGTGATTCCTCTAAATAAGAGTTTGAGGTGCGCAATGCAATCTTTTTGAAAGAGTATAGATCGACAATATGAAAATGAATGAATAGAAAGAGAAAGGCACAAGTAAACCAAACGCAAACAAAGAGATTTGTTTCGAGGTTCGAGCACTGTAACACCCCGCTCCCAGAATACGTACTTAGTTGCGTATTCAGATTTTTTGATCGTATTTTTTGATTTACTTCCTATATTTGTTTTGTATTATGAATTATTTATATGATCATTTTGTCTTGGATCCGGATTCACGGACTCGGAGTCAGCCCTAGTCTGAACCGAGAACCCGATCCTAGTGAATTGCTCGATTCGGTCTTTCTAGTATTTAGATTTTACCGATTTCAGTTTTAAACATCATTTTCCAATATTTTAGATTTTCTATGATTTTCTGGAATTTTTCTGAATTAAAATGAAAATCTTCAAAACGGTGTCAACCAGTGCCGCTGACTGATTCCTTGATTTTTAATTTGCAAATGGAGTTAATTTTGGAGAAACCGCTTTCCCATATTTGCTTAGAATAATATTTACTATCTTAATTCATTTTTTGAGAATTTTCAGAATTTATCAGATTTCTGCGAGATTTGGTGTCGACCGATATTGGCGGCTGATTCCAGGATTTTTAATTTAAAAACTATAAAGAATTTCTTGAAACGAATTTCACCATGATTCTTAGAATAATATTCTTGATTTATGAGAATTTTTGCGGGTCGTTCTGAGATACTTGATTTTTGGACGATTTCGGTATTTTTCCGAAAGTTTTCCGCATCCGCAACTGAATCCCGGGAATCCGCCACTCTAATTATTTTCACTTTTTCTTCTAAGAGAATATCTTCCTTTTTTCATTTTCTTTTCCTTTTTTCCTTTTTCTTTCCTTCCTTTTCTTTCCACCAAATTCTCCATTCTTCCAATACTTTCTACAACTTTCCACCAAAATATCTTCTCCTTCCACCAAAAATATCTTCTCCAAAATATCCCAAACCACTCAAATCCCTCTCACATCACCATGGCCGGCCAAGAGACACCTCACCTCTCCATTTTTACAAAAAAACTCCCTCCCTAAACTCTTTTACATCACCTTCACAATTCCAATTCCTATATAAACCTTTCCTTCATCTTTCCACTTCATTTTTCTCTTCACCAAACTTTAACCACCACCAACTCCTCCTTCATCTCCACCACAACCACAACCACTACAACTTCTCCAACTCCCTACCTTCATCTTCTTCCTCCTCCATCTTCATGTAAACCACCACAAACTCCAACAATTCCACCAAAATCTAAAACATCCCCTTTACCTTCTCCAAAAATACCACCACCATCAAAATCCTCCACAAAACCATCACCCCACCACCAACTCCAAGGCCGGCCACCCTCCTTGGATTGGGGCCGAGCTCTTCTTCGTCGGCAACATCTCCGATGATTATTCCGGTAATCGTTCACGATTATTCCGGTAATCATTCTGGTGACAATTGCAACGACAACAACTAAACGTCACCACCACCATCTTTTCTTAACTTTTTCATCACCATCACCTCTACTATTTTCCACCACCATCTTCACTTCCACCATCACTTTCACCATCACAACAACACCTCCTTCACTTTCTTTTATTACTCCATCAAAATCCATCTTCTTCACCAAATAACACCACCACCAACAAAGTCACCTTTTCACTCTCTCTCCTATCCATGCGTCTCCCATCTCTCTGTCACTCTCTTTCTCTGATTGATTGCTGACGCGGATCTCGCTCCCGCGTCCAAACAATTCCTTAACGCGGCCTTCGCGTTCCTGTATCAACACGACGCGGAGCTTATACCCGCGTCTGTGTTCTTCTCGTGTTAACGCGACACGGAACCCACGACCGCGTCCGCGTTCTCCTCGTGCCCTGACTTGAACGCGGGTCTCGAACCCCGCGTTTGTGGCACCTTTGCGACGCGATTCTCGCGTCTGTGATCCCGCGTCTGCTATTCCCGCGACGCGACTCCCGCGTCTGCGACCCCCGCGTCTCACTCTCAAAAACCCGCGTCTACCTGTGCACTCTCTCTTTCCATATATTACTCTCTCTAGGTTTCTCACTCTTTCTCTCTCCTCTTCACTTTCTCTCTCTAAATAATTATTATTATTATATTTTATGGCGCGTGCGCGAGTTCCATGGATTTCGGACTTTTCGGCATTCCGGTGATTTAGGCGAGTGTCCTTGCCTCCATTTGGGTTTCCCCGCTTCGTCGGGTCGACATGTATTTTATTCCATGTTTAAATGTATTTTGTATTGGGCTGGGTCCCTGTATTGGTATATGGCCGAGTGCCAATGACTGGACATGTATTGCTCTGTGACGAATGCTTGTAATAGGATAGAACAACTCGTGCGGGCCATTCAGCCTCCGGTCTCTCACTATCTCGAAAGAGAAGTGATTTGAGACCGTCAGGTTTCTCAGCACCGCCTCCGGGCCATTCAGCCTCCGGTCTCTCACTATCTCGAAAGAGAAGTGATTTGAGACCGTCAGGTTTCTCAGCACTGCCTCCGGGCCATTCAGCCTCCGGTCTCTCATTATCTCGAAAGGGAAGTGATTGGGACCGTCAGGTCTCTCAGCCCTTCAGCCTCCGGTCTCTCACTATCTCGAAAGAGAAGTGATTTGAGACCGTCAGGTTTCTCAGCACCGCCTCCGAGCCATTCAGCCTCCGGTCTCTCACTATCTCGAAAGAGAGGTGAGTTGAGACCGTCAGGTCCCTCAGCTCCGCCTGGTTATCATGATCAGCGTTCAGCACTTTACCACTAGATTCGTCTAGGCGAGATACTGCCGGATTTTCTACTCGCACTTTAAGCCAAGTTGTCCCGGTAACCTTGCCAGACGCTCCAGTGTTAAATACTGTCAGCTGTATGTGCCTCCAGCTTGCTCAGCTCCGCTTGATTGTGCTCCACTATTACTCTAACACTTGTCATATACAAGCTTGTTATGTAAACACTTGGCATATACCTGTCTGTATCATTTAAACACTTGATATGTTATCACTGGACACCCGACATGCTACTACTTGACACTGACTCGTGTTATGTCACCTGTCATCTACACGAACACTCGTCATTGGCATGATAAAACCTGACACCTGTTACGAATTACTCTCTACTCATGATTATCACATTACGGGAATGTAGTACCTGATCTCTTGTTATGAACTCCCGTTATGCTTGTTATGACTCCTGTTATGACTCCTGTTATGCCTGTTAAGTACTCCTGTTATATTAATGACTTGTGATTATCACATTTACGGGAATCCTGCCTTGTTATCCTGTATTATATACAGTGACCTGTTATCCTGTATTATATACAGTGACCTGTTATCCTGTATTACATACAGTGACCTGTACTCCTGTTATACATGTACTCCTGAATTCCTGATCATGTCCTGCTCCTGTTCTTCCCGTAAAAGTGATACTTACATGATAAATTACAAAAAGGCAACTTGCACCCGGTTCAGGGGAAACTGATGAGTCCTGAATAGTCATGTTTATGGTGGTCTTATCGAGTCACGCGTGGCCACATACATGAGGGATCACCTTGCGGCCACCAGGGATTCCGTGGGGTGTGCTGTCACCCCTACTCCTGATTATTCCTGCCGAGTATGCACACGCCCTAGGCCTATTTCTATGGGATCTGCGATACTCTATTCCTGTTCGGGCGTACATAAGTCCCGGTACCTGGCGGTACGTTCCGGCTCAGCACCGGATACTCCTGGACCGTTGTCCCGGGCATGTACGGGGCCTATTCTAAACATGGTTCGTGAAACCTCATCAGTTTCCAAATAACTTGTTATATAAGTTGTAAGTGGAAATATGTGGAATGGGACACATACTAAAACCTACAACTTAGACGGCCCCAATTATAATAATATGCTAATATGAAACTGTTGTGTTGTTTTGTAATCCGGGTTGTATGCGCTTGGGTTACGGTGACATGTGATAAAGGTATATAGATGAGGGTTTCCTTGTTTGGATTATTCCTTCGATGTACTAGTCTCATGGAGCCGTGACCTAAGCTTGTACGATCGGTTTTGCTTGTAATCGGCTTTATTCGGTTTTATCGGTTTTTATCGGTTTTATGTTAGTTTAGGAGATATCTGGTGTTGTCCTATCTACTCTACTTCTCATCTCTTTACCTGCTCTTATCTTATTATACCATGTGTATTCTCTACTGGAAGTCACCTGCTATATCCCTCTTGTTCCTGTATGCTGGTACTCACGACACGGTTTTCAATGCTTATTTATGACTTGGATTTATCGATACACATGTGCTTAGCTATGCTCGCCACTTGGCTTTCGCCTCATCACTCGCCTGGGGAGTTCTGACTCCTCTGGATCCTCATGTCCAGGTCCTGGAGCTTGGAGCTAGGGGATTCTCTTGGTTGCTGACCTGAGAGGTGCAGCGGTAGCTTGGATCTCCAGCAGACCAGCTGAAGCTCTATCCTTCCAGGCCCCTGTGTGCCTCTCGAGTTTTCCTTTTGTACACTCGTGAGTGCCATTATACTGTTCATACATGTACATCTCTTTGTATTCTCGCATTTGCGCCTATCAATGATGTAATATTCTTGTAATATTTATCACCTCTGGTGATAACTTTGTAATTGTACTCATATGTTGGAATGTATAATGCACCACTTGCTTCCGTACTCTGATTCTTGCCTGTACTGATGCTTAGCGTATATACGTGAGGGTATTTCTGACCTGCGTATATACGTTGCAGTAACGTCTCCGTACCCGCCGGGATCGGGGCGTTACAGGGTGGTATCAGAGCCTAGGCTCTACATCCTCAGTACGTCCAGAGGGCAAATTAATGGTAAAGAAATTTGCCACTGGAATGCATGAGTCCTGGTTATACAGTCCAACTACAAGTACAGAGTTATCTATTTTTTCTTGATCATCCTTCCTTTGATTCCTTGCTTCCATCTTTTCCCTGTTTTGGTTTTTCGAAGCCTTTATACCAACTTAAGATATGGATATACTAGAGAGGTAGTGGCTAGTTCTGATTAAAGCTATTATATGATCTCTTCGGCTGACTCTATGGTGCTCGGGTATTCTCAGGATTGATCCTAATCGGGTTATCTTTCAGAAGTCAATAGTCGGAATTCTCTACGGATATTCTACATTCTCGGCTATATCTTTCAGAGTGATTGATGCCTGGTATTCGGAATTCTCAATTATCGGTCTTCTTTATTATACTCAGGACTACCAGGGTTTCCTTTATCTTCAATATTCTGGCTTATTCTCGGAGGGCTATCAAGTATGCAGTACAACAGGAATTCTATTGCAAAGCAACGACATCAGATCAATATTATTTGGTATCGTTCAAAGACTTATACAGCCAGAAGTGCAGGAGATATCTATATTCTGATTACTGTTCAGTCGACTTGAGAGCCCTACCTATAGTGCTTCATATCTTGATTGGTATAATTCCCGTCCTTGTCTTCTTTGTGTTCAATTTACCCCTTATCGAAATTGCGAGGACGCAATTTTTTTGTAAGGTGGATGGATTGTAACACCCCGCTCCCAGAATACGTACTTAGTTGCGTATTCAGATTTTTTGATCGTATTTTTTGATTTACTTCCTGTATTTGTTTTGTATTATGAATTATTTATATGATCATTTTGTCTTGGATCCGGATTCACGGACTCGGAGTCAGCCCTAGTCTGAACCGAGAACCCAATCCTAGTGAATTGCTCGATTCGGTCTTTCTAGTATTTAGATTTGACCGATTTCAGTTTTAAACATCATTTTCCAATATTTTAGATTTTCTGTGATTTTCTGGAATTTTCCTGAATTAAAATGAAAATCTTCAAAACCGGTGTCGACCAGTGCCGCTGACCGATTCCTTGATATTTAATTTGCAAATGGAGTCAAATTTTGGAGAAACCGCTTTCCCATATTTGCTTAGAATAATATTTACTATCTTAATTCATTTTTTGAGAATTTTCAGAATTTATCAGATTTCTGCGAGATTTGGTGTCGACCGATATTGGCGGCCGATTCCAGGATTTTTAATTTAAAAACTATAAAGAATTTCTTGAAACGAATTTCACCATGATTCTTAGAATAATATTCTTGATTTATGAGAATTTTTGCGGGTCGTTCCGAGATACTTGATTTTTGGACGATTTCGGTATTTTTCCGAAAGTTTTCCGCATCCGCAACTGAATCCCGGAATCCGCCACTCTAATTATTTTCACTTTTTCTTCCAAGAGAATATCTTCCTTTTTCATTTTCTTTTCCTTTTTTCCTTTTTCTTTCCTTCCTTTTCTTTCCACCAAATTCTCCATTCTTCCAATACTTTCTACAACTTTCCACCAAAAATATCTTCTCCTTCCACCAAAAATATCTTCTCCAAAATATCCCAAACCACTCAAATCCCTCTCCCATCACCATGGCCGGCCAAGAGACACCTCACCTCTCCATTTTTACAAAAAAACCCCTCCCTAAACTCTTTTACATCACCTTCACAATTCCAATTCCTATATAAACCTTTCCTTCATCTTTCCACTTCATTTTTCTCTTCACCAAACTTTAACCACCACCAACTCCTCCTTCATCTCCACCACAACCACAACCACTACAACTTCTCCAACTCCCTACCTTCATCTTCTTCCTCCTCCATCTTCATGTAAACCACCACAAACTCCAACAACTCCACCAAAATCTAAAACATCCCCTTTACCTTCTCCAAAAATACCACCACCATCAAAATCCTCCACAAAACCATCACCCCACCACCAACTCCAAGGCCGGCCACCCTCCTTGGATTGCGGCCGAGCTCTTCTTCGTCGGCAACATCTCCGATGATTATTCCGGTAATCGTTCACGATTATTCCGGTAATCATTCTGGTGACAATTGCAACGACAACAACTAAACGTCACCACCACCATCTTTTCTTAACTTTTTTCATCACCATCACCTCTACTATTTTCCACCACCATCTTCACTTCCACCATCACTTTCACCATCACAACATCACCTCCTTCACTTTCTTTTATTACTCCATCAAAATCCATCTTCTTCACCAAATAACACCACCACCAACAAAGTCACCTTTTCACTCTCTCTCCCTATCCATGCGTCTCCCATCTCTCTGTCACTCTCTTTCTCTGATTGATTGCTGACGCGGATCTCACTCCCGCGTCCAAACAATTCCTTAACGCGGCCTTCGCGTTCCTGTATCAACACGACGCGGAGCTTATGCCCGCGTCTGTGTTCTTCTCGTGTTAACGCGACACGGAACCCACGACCGCATCCGCGTTCTCCTCGTGCCCTGACTTGAACGCGGGTCTCGAACCCCGCGTTTGTGGCACCTTTGCGACGTGATTCCCACGTCTGTGATTCCCGCGTCTGCTATTCCCGCGACGCGACTCCCGCGTCTGCGACCCCCGCGTCTCACTCTCAAAAACCCGCGTCTACCTGTGCACTCTCTCTTTCCATATATTTCTCTCTCTAGGTTTCTCACTCTTTCTCTCTCCTCTTCACATTCTCTCTCTAAATAATTATTATTATTATATTTTATGGCGCGTGCGTGAGTTCCATGGATTTCGGACTTTTCGGCATTCCGGTGATTTAGGCGACTGTCCTCGCCTCCATTTGGGTTTCCCCGCTTCGTCGGGTTGACATGTATTTTATTCCATTTTAAATGTATTTTGTATTGGGCTGGGTCCCTGTATTGGTGTATGGCCGAGTGCCAATGACTGGACATGTATTGCTCTGTGATGAATGCTTGTAATAGGATAGAACAACTCGTGCGGGCCATTCAGCCTCCGGTCTCTCACTATCTCGAAAGAGAAGTGATTTGAGACCGTTAGGTTTCTCAGCACCGCCTTCGGGCCATTCAGCCTCCGGTCTCTCACTATCTCGAAAGAGAAGTGATTTGAGACCGTCAGGTTTCTCAGCACCGCCTCCGGGCCATTCAGCTTCCGGTCTCTCATTATCTCGAAAGGGAAGTGATTGGGACCGTCAGGTCTCTCAGCCCTTCAGCCTCCGGTCTCTCACTATCTCGAAAGAGAAGTGATTTGAGACCGTCAGGTTTCTCAGCACCGCCTCCGGGCCATTCAGCCTTCGGTCTCTCACTATCTCGAATGAGAGGTGAGTTGAGACCGTCAGGTCCCTCAGCTCCGCCTGGTTATCATGATCAGCGTTCAGCACTTTACCACTAGATTCGTCTAGGCGAGATACTGCCGGATTTTCTACTCGCACTTTAAGCCGAGTTGTCCCGGTAACCTTGCCAGACGCTCCAGTGTTAAATACTGTCTGCTGTATGTGCCTCCAGCTTGCTCAGCTCTGCTTGATTGTGCTCAACTGTTACTCTAACACTTGTCATATACAAGCTTGTTATGTAAACACTTGGCATATACATGTCTGTATCATTTAAACACTTGATATGTTATCACTGGACACCCGACATGCTACTACTTGACACTAACTCGTGTTATGTCACCTGTCATCTACACGAACACTCGTCATTGGCATGATAAAACCTCACACCTGTTACGAATAACTCTCTACTCATGATTATCACATTACGGGAATGTAGTACCTGATCTCTTGTTATGAACTCCCATTATGCTTGTTATGACTCCTGTTATGACTCCTGTTATGCCTGTTAAGTACTCCTGTTATATTAATGACTTGTGATTATCACATTTACGGGAATCCTACCTTGTTATCCTGTATTATATACAGTGACCTGTTATCCTGTATTATATACAGTGACCTGTTATCCTGTATTACATACAGTGACTTGTACTCCTATTATACATGTACTCCTGAATTCCTGATCATGTCCTGCTCCTGTTCTTCCCGTAAAAGTGATACTTACATGATAAATTACAAAAAGGCAACTTGCACCCGGTTCGGGGGAAACTGATGAGTCCTGAATAGTCATGTTTATGGTGGTCTTATCGAGTCACGCGTGGCCACATACATGAGGGATCACCTGGCGGCCACCAGGGATTCCGTAGGTTGTGCTGGCACCCCTACTCCTGATTATTCCTGCCGAGTATGCACACGCCCTAGGCCTATTTCTATGGGATCTGCGATACTCTATACCTGTTCGGGCGTACATAAGTCCCGGTACCTGGCGGTACGTTCCGGCTCAGCACCGGATACTCCAGGACCGTTGTCCCGGGCATGTACGGGGCCCATTCTAAACATGGTTCGTGAAACCTCATCAGTTTCCAAATAACTTGTTATATAAGTTGTAAGTGGAAATATGTGGAATGGGACACATACTAAAACCTACAACTTAGACGGCCCCAATTATAATAATATGCTAATATGAAACTGTTGTGTTGTTTTGTAATCCGGGTTGTATGCGCTTGGGTTACGGTGATATGTGATAAAGGTATATAGATGAGGGTTTCCTTGTTTGGATTATTCCTTCGATGTACTAGTCTCATGGAGCCGTGACCTAAGCTTGTACGATCGGTTTGCTTGTAATCGGCTTTATTCAGTTTTATCGGTTTTTATCGGTTTTATGTTAGTTTAGGAGATATCTGGTGTTGTCCTATCTACTCTACTTCTCATCTCTTTACCTGCTCTTATCTTATTATACCATGTGTATTCTCTACTGGAAGTCACCTGCTATATCCCTCTTGTTCCTGTATGCTGGTACTCACGACACGGCTTTCAATGCTTATTTATGACTTGGATTTATCGATACACATGTGCTTAGCTATGCTCGCCACTTGGCTTTCGCCTGATCACTCGCCTGGGGAGTTCTGACTCCTCTGGATCCTCATGTCCAGGTCCTGGAGCTTGGAGCTAGGGGATTCTCTTGGTTGCTGACCTTAGAGGTGCAGCGGTAGCTTGGATCTCCAGCAGACCAGTTGAAGCTTTATCCTTCCAGGCCCCCTGTGTGCCTCTCGAGTTTTCCTTTTGTACACTCGTGAGTGCCATTATACTGTTCATACATGTACATCTCTTTGTATTCTCGCATTTGCGCCTATCAGTGATGTAATATTCTTGTAATATTTATCACCTCTGGTGATAACTTTGTAATTGTACTCATATGTTGGAATGTATAATGCACCACTTGCTTCCGTACTCTGATTCTTGCCTGTACTGATGCTTAGCGTATATACGTGAGGGTATTTCTGACCTGCGTATATACGTTGCAGTAACGTCTCCGTACCCGCCGGGATCGGGGCGTTACAAGCACCCAGCTCTACGTCCCCGCCTTCACCCAGAAGGATTTTCGATCCACTATAATTTTCACAAAGGATTACAATCACTCGGGAGTACCCAACTCCTCAATCATACTCCTCTAGTCCAGAGGTAGTATAGCCACAAGTACAATAATCACTTGGTGATCAAAAGACCACAAACTCTCTTTTACAACCTCTTATAGAGTGGAATATGATTTTTGGCTCAAGAAGTAAAGTGAGAGAAAATTTCAGTGGTAAAGACTAAGGAGACTTGAAAACCAATTGAAAAACTTTTGCAATTAAAAGAACTTAAAATTGAAAAGCAATGAAACACTTCTTCTCCTTAAAACACTTGAAACTTGGGAATTTTTCTTGTCCAAAACAAGGGACCAAAGACCTCTACTTATAGGGAATGGATAAATGCCATTCATAATTGATTCTAGGTCATTAGGGTAGAGTTTAGCCACTAGGAATTCAGAAATAGCTGTAGGAATCATTAAAAACAAAACAGATTTCAAGAAATAGCCGTTGGGGCTTTTTGACGGCTGTTGGTCGACCGGACCGGTCGACCGGCAGGCCACATGGCAAAAGAGCCGTTGGCTGCGGTCGACTGGTCCGGTCGACCGCCGTCTAAACAAAAAGGAAATTTTGAACTGTCGGTCGACCGACAAAACCCGAGAGTTAGGATCTTGCAGTCGGTTGACGGTCGGTCGACCACAAGGTCTGTCGGTCGATTGGCCCGGTCGACCGGCAGACGTGCACGCCCAAGGCCACAAGGCCCGATCGACCGTCCGGTCGACCGATCTGGCCTGAAATAGAGCCGGTCGACTGGGCCGGTCGACCGAAAAGGCCTGAAATAGAAATTTTTTGAACTTTGAAAGATTTTTGAAATATTTTTAAATAGTTTGAAGTTTAAGCAGCATGCTATTGTGAATGAAATACATGTTTTACACTAGATGTAAAATTTTGAAATATTTTGAGACATGTATATCAATCAAACATGCACCAAAACCAACTAACCAAATATTTGTATTTTGAAAAGTGTATTTGTGAGTGTGTGTTTTCTTGAGCACAACTTATCATATCCTAACTCTTTAACATACTACTTCTTATAATGGTTCTAGGTGACTACAAGATCTTCAATTTGGGCTTTTCCATATGCATCGTTGAATAGCTTGAATCCTTGATCCCGAATTGAGTCAACTTGAGTCAATCACCACCTTCCTTTAGGGAAGAGAACATCTTGAATCCTTAGAACCCTGAAACAAACTTAAACACTTAAACAAGATTAGTACACATAACTATATATGTTTTGTAATCAACAAAACTCTAAAACTGGGTGATTGTACCCTTGGGCCAACAATCTCCCCCTTTTTGATGATGACAAAACATATGAGTTATGTAACAAAAAAATGGGAAAAGGAGCTTGGAGGCTCCCCCTCAAATCATGCTATATATAAATGAGATGATGCTAATCAAAGGGCAATTTAAAAAATTTAAAGCTACAACAATCACCAAGCAAGAGTCACAAGATGAATGCAAGCAAGTATGACAATGAATATGATGAGCAATTAATAAGTGCAAGCAAAGTAGAGTAAGGAATGCAAGAATGTAAACCAATCGCAAACACAAGGATATGTTATCGAGGTTCGAGCACCCAGCTCTACTCCCCGCCTTCCCCAGAAGGATTCTAGCTACTTCCACTATCACAAAGATCTCAATTACAATGGAGTACCCAACTCCACAATCTCAGTACAAGTAATTTCCTTGGTAGTCAAAAGACCACAAACTCTCTCTTTCAAATATCTCTTCCTTACAAAGGTCCTTAGAGAATATTGAGTAGGAATGAAGCTCTTGTTGTAAGTGAAGAAAGAGAATTAAATCAGAGAGTATTTGAAAAACCCTTCAGAAAATCAGTGAGAAATTCAGCACAAAAACCAAGAAACAAGTCTCTTTTGAAAGCCTTAAACTTTTGAATTTTCTAGCAATAATTGTTGTTACCAATCTCTCCCCAAACACCCCTATTTATAGGAGAGGGCTAGGTTTAGGGATAAAACAAAATTACTGATGTTTAGGAGGTAATTAGATCAAAATATATCCTTAAACGAATTTTTAAACACAAAAGACAAAAAAAACAGCTCTTAAAAATCTGCCCGTTACTGTTCAAACGGCTACATCGGTCGACCGGGCCGGTCGACCGGTAGTACAAAATTCCGACCGTTACAGGCTATCGGTCGACCGACCCGGTCGACTGATACAAACTGTGACTCAAAAATAAATATCGGTCGACTGCCCCGGTCGACCGACAGACATGCACACAGATACGTGCATTCTGCCAGGACCTCGGTCGACTGGTCCGGTCGACCGGACCAGCCTGACACAGACTCGGTCGACTGTCGGTAGACTGCCGGTCGACCGGATCAGGTCAGAAAACGAAATAAAGACAGAATTTTGAGAAGAAAAATATTTTTAACAAAACTATTTTAAACAGGAATTCAGTATGTAACATAAAAAGAAATTTGTAAAAGAAAGATTTTGTACTAAAATATTTTTGTATATTTTATAGGAAATAAACTAAGAAATAGTATATGCGCAAAAACGTGTGTGATTGAGCTTCAAACCTAATCTCTATTCTTTAACAAGCTATAAAACTAAAAATACAAAACCTAAGGACCTCTGAGCAATCTTCACGTCTTTGAGCCATCCAATGCCTTGCTAGTGCCTTCTCTTCTATGATCCTTCCTTGATGAGCAAATTGCCTTCCTTGCTTTGTGGAACTTAGAAGTTCTTGCAATAGCTAAGCGAATGGACTCTAAACATGGTACAAAACCTGAAACTCATCTTAGCAAACTTGTTAGTACCAAATAGCACTAATTTGGTTTGTCATCATCAAAACACAAAACAATTGGAGAGTGTAACCTCTTGGGCTAACAGTTCTTTGATGGAGCATCGTGAATGGGCCCTAAAGGCAAGATTATTGCCGGAGTGGGGGTTGTGTTTATCTCCCCACAGAATCATGTCCTGCCCAGAGCATTTTCTCTGACAGAATCGTGCTCCAACAATGTAGCAGAATATAATGCTCTGCTCATTGGTCTTCAGCTCGCTCATGGAATGGGGGTACGCTACCTCGAAGCTTATGGCGATTCAAAACTGATCATCAATCAGGTTAAAGGCGAATACGAAGTCCGCCATGAGGACTTGGTGCCTTATTATCACACGGCCGTTGAATTGGCCAACCTATTTGAAGGTTTCTACATCGGGCATGTGTCTCGATCTCAAAACACCAAGGCGGACGCTCTTGCTGCATTAGCAACGACACTAGCCTTGCCAGCCGACACCGAGTATCACCTCACAGTCGCAACTCGACATCTTGTATGCTCCAAGCACATGCTAAAAACTCGAGAAGTCTATAATGTCTCCACGGATCTTGAACCGAGAGATTGGCGCTTTCCTCTCATTGATTATGCTTTGCACGGTCTGCTTCCAGACGATCCTAAAGAAGCGGCGTCCGTCAGACGAAGGTCTCTCCGTTTCTACTACGATCCGATTCTGAAGACACTTTACCGTCGTTCATATGACGGTCTCCTCCTCCGTTGCCTTTCTAGTTCAGAGGCACAGGAAGCGCTCCAAGAAGCGCACGACGGCATTTGCGGAGCTCATCAGCCAGGTCCAAAGCTTAAGGACAGGTTACATAGGCTTGGATATTATTGGCCAACTATGATAGCCGATGCCATCCAATATGCACGAAGGTGTAAAGCATGTCAGATTCATGCGGATTTCATACACCAGCCTTCGGAGCTGCTCCACCCAACTGTTGCTTCATGGCCATTTGAAGCATGGGGAATAGATGTCGTAGGGCAAATCAGCCCTTCTTCGACAAAAGGACACCGGTTTATCCTTGCAATAACCAACTACTTTTCAAAGTGGGCAGAAGCTATACCACTGGTTGAAGTCAAAACCTCTAATGTGGTTAATTTCATCAAGCACCATGTCATCCATCGATTTGGTGTCCCTAGGCGGATCATCCACGACAACGGTCCCCAATTCATAAGCCAAGTGTTCTATCGGTTCTGTGATAAATACCGAATTCAGAATGTGGCTTCAACTGCCTATAATCCTGCCGCCAATGGCTTGGCGGAAGCATTCAACAAAACGATCATCAAGCTACTCAAGAAATTCGTCTCCTCGAACAAGCGAGATTGGGACGAAAAGCTTGGTGAATGTCTTTGGGCCTACCGAACCACGGTTCGGACACCGACAGGCAATACGCCTTTTTCCCTGGTATATGGGTGCGAAGCAGTCATCCCGTTGGAAATCCAGATGCCATCATTATGAGTCGCTCTGACTACTAAAATCACGATAGAGGACAATGATCGATTGCGTCTTCAAGAGCTCGAAGCCCTAGATGAGAAGCGGCTACAAGCTCAACAGCATATTGAGCTATATCAAGCTCGAATCTCAAAGGCCTTCAATAAGAAGGTCAAACAGAGGGTCTTCCAGAAAGGAGACCTGGTTTTAGCCGTCAGACGACCAATGATTATGACGCACAAGACCAAAGGCAAATTTCAGCCTAAATGGGAAGGACCGTTTGTAATAGAAACAGTCTATTCAAACGGAGCATACCGCCTTATGACTTCAGATGGCGACCTACTCATGATGCCGATCAATGGCAAGTTCTTAAAGAAGTATTATCCTTAATCAAGGACCCTTCTCATGATCAAGTTAACACTACACCTCTGATCAAGACCTTCGTGTGCAAAGTACACACAAAGAGAGCCTTTCTCTTCCTTCAAACGAGATCACACAACCATAAACCAGTAGGAACCTGGCCGTATACTGGTTGTCTTAAAGGAGAGTCAGGGTTACACATACGTTAACCAGACGATCCAATATCCTTAACCATTAAGGACAGAGGAAAATGTTGGCTTTTAAGCCCAACATAAGTCCTCGACAACTCATCATGCTGAGGGGAATAGCATGGCTAGCCCAATTCAAACGGTAGTTGGTAAAGGCATATCAAACCCGTTGACAGCTGGAGATTTGCTAAAAATCCTAAGGGACCAGTTCCCGTGTGATTCCCTCGTTTCTCCCCGTGAGAGCGAGACCTCCAAAATCACTTACCAATTCTCATCCACAGAATGGTAAGACCACATATACATTTCGCTGTTACGTTAACATTAAACCTATGATAGTGATTCCCTCGTTTCTCCCCGTGAGAGCGAGACCTCCAAAGTCACTTACCAATTCTCATCCACAGAATGGTAAGGCCACATATACATTTCACTGTTACGTTAACATTAAACCTATGACAGTGATTCCCTCGTTCCTCCCCGTGAAGACGAGACTCCATTCCAATTTTTGAAGCTTGGTGGCGTCTCAATCGGTTATGTCATTGCGACCTCTGAACCAGCAGACAGCTAAGTCTCAATTCCGAGCCCTGTTGACATTTACAAAAGACAGGTCTCGATACTCGTTGACATTTACAAAAGACGAGTATCACCAATTTTTGAAGCTTGGTGGTGTCTCAATCAGTTATGTCATTGCGACCTCTGAATCAGCAGACAGCTAAGTCTCAACCCCGAGCACTGTTGACATTTACAAAAGACAGGTCTCGATACTCGTTGACATTTACAAAAGACGAGTATCACCAATTTTTGAAGCTTGGTGGCGTCTCAATCGGTTATGTCATTGCGACCTCTGAACCAGCAGACAGCTAAGTCTCAATTCCGAGCCCTGTTGACATTTACAAAAGACAGGTCTCGATACTTATTGACATCTACAAAAGATAAGTATCACCAATTTTTGAAGCTTGGTGGCGTCTCAATCGGTTATGTCATCGCGACCTCTGAACCAGCAGGCAGCTAAGTCTCAACCCCGAGCCCTGTTGACATTTACAAAAGACAGGTCTCGATACTCGTTGACATTTACAAAAGACGAGTATCACCAATTTTTGAAGCTTGGTGGCGTCTCAATCGGTTATGTCATTGCGACCTCTGAACCAGCAGACAGCTAAATCTCAACCCCGAGCCCTGTTGACATTTACAAAAGACAGGTCTCGATACTCGTTGACATTTACAAAAGACGAGTATCACCAATTTTTGAAGCTTGGTGGCGTCTCAATCGGTTATGTCATTGCGACCTCTGAACCAGCAGACAGCTAAGTCTCAATTCTGAGCCCTGTTGACATTTACAAAAGACAGGTCTCGATACTCGTTGACATTTACAAAAGACGAGTATCACCAATTTTTGAAGCTTGGTGGCGTCTCAATCGGTTATGTCATTGCGACCTCTGAACCAGCAGACAGCTAAGTCTCAATTCTGAGCCCTGTTGACATTTACAAAAGACAGGTCTCGATACTCGTTGACATTTACAAAAGACGAGTATCACCAATTTTTGAAGCTTGGTGGCGTCTCAATCGGTTATGTCATTGAGACCTCTGAACCAGCAGACAGCTAAGTCTCAACCCCGAGCCCTGTTGACATTTACAAAAGACAGGTCTCGATACTCGTTGACATTTACAAAAGACGAGTATCACCAATTTTTGAAGCTTGGTGGCGTCTCAATCGGTTATGTCATTGCGACCTCTGAACCAGCAGACAGCTAAGTCTCAACCCCGAGCCCTGTTGACATTTACAAAAGACAGGTCTCGATACTCGTTGACATTTACAAAAGACGAGTATCACCAATTTTTGAAGCTTGGTGGCGTCTCAATCGGTTATGTCATTGCAACCTCTGAACCAGCAGACAGCTAAGTCTCAATTCCGAGCCCTGTTGTCATTTACAAAAGACAGGTCTCGATACTCGTTGACATTTACAAAAGATGAGTATCACAAATTTTGAAGCTTGGTGGCGTCTCAATCGGTTATGTCATTGCGACCTCTGAACCAGCAGGCAGCTAAGTCTCAACCCCGAGCCATGTTGACATTTACAAAAGACAGGTCTCGATACTCGTTGACATTTACAAAAGACGAGTATCACCAATTTTTGAAGCTTGGTGGCGTCTCAATCGGTTATGTCATTGCGACCTCTGAACCAGCAGACAGCTAAGTCTCAACCCCGAGCCCTGTTGACATTTACAAAAGACAGGTCTCGATACTCATTGACATATACAAAAGACGAGTATCACTAATTTTTGAAGCTTGGTAGCGTCTCAATCGGTTATGTCATTGCGACCTCTGAACCAGCAGACAGCTAAGTCTCAACCCCGAGCCCTGTTGACATTTACAAAAGACAGGTCTCGATACTCGTTGACATTTACAAAAGACGAGTATCACCAATTTTTGAAGCTTGGTGGCATCTCAATCGGTTATGTCATTGCGACCTCTGAACCAGCAGGCAGCTAAGTCTCAACCCCGAGCCCTGTTGACATTTACAAAAGACAGGTCTCGATACTCGTTGACATTTACAAAAGACGAGTATCACCAATTTTTGAAGCTTGGTGGCGTCTCAATCGGTTATGTCATTGCGACCTCTGAACCAGCAGGCAGCTAAGTCTCAACCTTGAGCCCTGTTGACATTTACAAAAGACAGGTCTCGATACTCGTTGACATTTACAAAAGACGAGTATCACCAATTTTTGAAGCTTGGTGGCGTCTCAATCGGTTATGTCATTGCGACCTCTGAACCAGCAGACAGCTAAGTCTCAATTCCGAGCCCTGTTGACATTTACAAAAGACAGGTCTCGATACTTGTTGACATTTACAAAAGACAAGTATCACCAACTTTGAAGCTTGGTGGCTCCTCAACCAGTTATGTCATTGCGACCTCTGAACTGACAGACTGCCAAGTCTCAACATTCAATCCAACAAAGGACTATTCTCTCAAATGGTACCAATACAATTTGGAACCGACAATTCAGAAAGCGGAGCAATTTGAAGATTCAACAGGGAGTCAAAACAAAAAATGATTATTTTCATTGATTCCAAAAAGGAGGGATACATGGAAGCATATGTATTACGACCTACAGTCGTACATTGTAGGATCTGATCCGCTCTCCAAGGGAAGCCAGCCTCTTCCTCCTGTTATCAGCAGCCTGGGCAAGCGCCTGCGACTTCAACTCAGCCTCATCAAAATCCATTGCCTGGGCCAAACGAGCTTCGACCACCGCCAAAGTTGCCCTCTGTGACAATCTGTAACGCCCCGATCCCACGGATACGGGGACGTCACTGCGACGTATATACGTAGGTCAGAACTACCCTCCCGTATATACGCTAAGCATCAGTACAGACAAGAATCAGAGTACGGAAGCAAATGGTGCATTATACATTCCAACACATATATACAATTACAAGTTATCACCAGAAGTGATCCAATATTACAATAATATTATATCACTGATGCGCAAATTCGAGAATACAAGGAAATATACAAGTATGAACAGTATAAAAGGGTGCTCACGAGATAACCAGAAACATCGCGAGCCAACCGGAAAGCAAGGATGAGATGGTAGTTGCAGCTGATCTAGCTACTCCACAGCAAGCTCCAGAACCTGGACATGAGAATCCAGGGGAGTCAGTGAAACTCCCCAGGCGAGTATGATATAATGCCAGGTGGCGAGCCAGGGTGAGCACAATGTGAATACAACAAAGGATATCAAGTTCAGAAAACAGGGGTTAGAACACAAGTATAACGGTTATGAACAAGTAAAACATAATATCCATAAAACAGGAAATCCAGGTAAAGTTGATTACAAGCAAGATTGATTGTATACGCTTAAGTCACGGTCCCATGAGACTAATACATCGAAGGAATAATCCAAACAAGGAAACCCTCATCTATATACCATTATCTCATGCCACAGAAATCCAAGCGTATAGAATCAGAGTTGCAAATCATATGAAAGTCAAACAGGAATACAAAACGGGAATCATAACATGTATAGCAAGTGTAACAGGAATCATAACATGTTTCTATTATTACTATTACTTGTCTTACTTTGATATCTAGCTATGTGATCTAGCGTCCTAACGCACATAGATCCATATCCGAGTAAAGCAAGGTTGTTATTGGAAATAGATGGAGAACTGATAGAGCTTCTTATAGTAGTTCCATACACCTGGAACCAGTTTGGAGGCCCAAAGTCCCCCTAACACGTATCTTCTGTGGGCCCAAAGTCCCACTAACACTTACCGCTAGTATTTTTATAATCCATCACTATAAGCAAGATATCATTCCGGCATCCATCATTTCCTCCCATTCCCCATACAAGTTGTCCTTTTTATGGTTTATTAACGTAATTATCAGATTACGGGAATAACTGGACATAACAGGAATAGCCCAACAGATTCAAGAGGTGGCCCCCACCGAGTATGGTGTGGCACTTTGTTCTGAGGGGATGGATTCTAGAGGTGGCCCCCACAGATTCAAGAGGTGGCCCCCACCGAGTATGGTGTGGCACTTTGCTCTGTGTGGCACTTAGTTCCATAATAACAAGACAGGATTCCCGTAAATATGATAATCACAAAGTCAAGTATATCATGCTGGGTGTTGAGTGATAGCATGACAGGATGATGATATTTAGTAAACAACCAAGCATATCAAAGGATTGATAATAGTCGGGTTAAGTCATGACAAGAGATTGATAATAGTCAGGGCAAGTCATAGCATAACCAAAGGGTCTTGCCAAAAAGTAGCAGGTCAGGAGGTCAGAGGATAACACACTAGATGTCAGGTGATATACATGCGTTAAAAGGAAGCATGCAACTGACTAGTCTAAAGTAATGGCAAGTGGTAACATGGAAGTGACTCAAAGTCCAACGACCACGAAGGGTCGGCCAAGCATGGTATATGATAAAGAAGTAAGCATATCAATAGCATGGCACAAGTACAAGATGAAGCTACCATAATATAAGCAATTGTAGGGCAAACATGAATATAGAAATAAGAAGCGAAATACTTATCGTCCCGACGAAACGGGAAACTCAAATAGAGAAGAGCGAGACTACTCGCCTAAACCACCAATATGCCAAAAGATCCAAAATCCATGGAAGCTCGGGATGCGCCACAAAACCTGATATAAATATGTAGAGAGAAGAGGAGAGAGAAGGAGAGAAGGTAAGATGATGTTTGTCAAGTGACAAGTCAAACAATACCAATATATGATGCAAGTCTAGAGGATAGGGTTCATATTCAAGAAAGAAATCAACTATGACAAACAGCTAAAGTTAGTCGACTAGGGTGGAAGAGTAGTCGACTAATAGTGGGGTTAGTCGACTAACAGTCTGGTATAGTCGACTAAAACTGGGTTCCAGAGAGTTGATATTCTGATTCAGGAAAAGTTAGTCGACTAGGGTCAAAAGGGTAGTCGACTAATAGGGGTTTCAAGTCGACTAACAGATACTCTAAGTCGACTAAAACTGAGATACAGAAAGTTTGGGTTTCTGGTTCAGGAAAGGTTAGTCGACTAGGGTCAAGGGTGTAGTCGACTAAGGGTCTCTAGTCGACTGGTAATTTGGTCTAGTCGACTAAAACTGTGTTTCCAGAAAGGTTACGTTTCAACTAAGGGTTTCTAGTCGACTAATCTATAGGTCTAGTCGACTAATCGTCTGGAAACAGCAAACAGAACAGATTTTGGTGGTTTTTGTTGATGACCAAATAATCATGATTTGAAGACACAAGTGAACATGATATGTAAACTTAAGTATACTAAGAATTTACCAAGTCTTGGTGAAGAAGAACACTTACCTAAAAGAAGTACAAGGTGATGGAGTGATGGTGGTGGTGATGGAAGTTGATGATGAAGAAGAAAGTGGAGGTTGGAGGTTTTGTTGTTGGTGTTGTTGAGAAGAAGTGGTGGCCGGAGATCGGGGGTCTCTCGCCGGAGTCGTGGTGGCCGGAGGCGCCGGTGGAGGTGGTGGAGGTGAAGGAGATGTTGGAGGTTAGGGTTTTGGTGAAGTGAAGAATGAAGTGAAAAAGGATTAGAAATGAAAAGGAAAAGTATTTATAGGTTTTAGATTTTGTGAAGGAGATGTAATTAATGTAAATGAGAGGGGGCTTTTTGCAAAGTGGAGGAGGGGATGAGTGTCCCTCTTTTGGCCACTTGGCCGGCCATGGAAGAGAGAGAGAAAGAGATATTTTGGTGGAAGTGTGTGGAAGTGAGTGGAAGTTGGGATTTTGGAAAAGATTGGAATTTTGGAAAATGGAAAAGCTTGTGGCTTGTGGAGGAAGGAAGAGAATTAAGGAAAAGGAAAAAGGAAAAGAAATTATAATGAGAAGATATTCTCTTGGAAGAGAAAATGAAGGTAATGAAAGTGGCGGATTCCCGGGATTCAGTTGCAGATGCGGAAATCTTTCGGGAAAAATACCGGAATCGTTCGAAATTCAAGTATCTCGGAACGACCCAAAATAATTATCAAAAATCAAGAATATTAGTTTAAGAACAATAGTGAAATCCGTTTTAAGAAATACTTTATAGTTTTAAAACTAAAAATCCCAGAATCAGTTACCTACCGACTCCGATGGAATTTTCATAAAATCATAAAATCCTCAGAAAAAGAATGTAGGTAGAAAATATGATTCTAAGGAATAATGCCTAAAGGACCTTCTAGAAATTCCTAGCTGATTGTGAAATAAAAATCCTGGAATCGATCAGCGGCACTGGTCGACACCGGTTTTGAAGACTTTCATTTTAATTCCAGAAAAATCTAGAAAATCATAGAAAATATATAATATTGGAAAATGATATTTAAAACTAAAATCGGTCAATTCTAATTATCAGAATGTCTAAATCGAGTAATACTCTAGGATCGGGCCTTCGGTTCAGACTAGGGCTGACTCCAAGACCACGAATCCAAATCCAAGACAAAACAATCATATAAGGAATTCATAATACAAAAATAAATACAGGAAACAAATCGAAAAAATACGATCGAAAATCTGAATACGCAACTAAGTACGTATTCCGGGAACGGGGTATTACAATCCACCCACCTTACAAAAAATTGCGTCCTCGCAATTTCGGTAAGGGGTAAAATGAACACAAAGAGGACAAGGGTGGAATCTATACCAATTAAGATATGAAGCACTATAGGTAGGGCTCTCAAGTCGACTGAACATTAATCATCCTCCGCACTTCCGGCTGTATAAATCTTCGAATAATGCTGAATAATACTGCTGATGTCGTGGCTGTGCAATAAATGAGCCAGAATACCGAAGATAAAGAAAACCCTGATAGTCCTGAGCATAATGAAGAAGGCCGATAATTAAGAATCCCGAATACCAGGCACCAATCACTCTGAACGATATAGTAGAGAATGTAGAATATCCGTAGAGAATTCCGACTGCTGTCTTCTGAAAGATAGCCAGATCAAGATCGATCTGGAGAATACCAAGCTTCATAGAGTTGGCCGAAGAGATCACATAATAGCTTCATTCTGAACCAGCCACTACCTCTCTAGTCTAGTCATATCTTAAGATAGTATAAGGCTTCATAAAACCAAAACAGGGAAAGGATAGGAAGGATTAGGAATCAAAGGAAGGATGGCCAAGAAATAGATAACTCTGCACTTGTAGTTGGAATGTATAACCAAGATTCAAGTATTCCAGTTGCAAATTTCATTACCATTAATTTGCCCTCTGGACGTACTGAGGAAGTTAGAGCCTAAGCTCTGATACCAACCTGTAACGCCCCGATCCCACGGATACGGGGACGTCACTGTGACGTATATACGTAGGTCAGAACTACCCTCCCGTATATACGCTAAGCATCAGTACAGACAAGAATCAGAGTACGGAAGCAAATGGTGCATTATACATTCCAACACATATATACAATTACAAAGTTATCACCAGAAGTGATCCAATATTACAATAATATTATATCACTGATGCGCAAATGCGAGAATACAAGGAAATATACAAGTATGAACAGTATAAAAGGGTGCTCACGAGATAACCAGAAACATCGCGAGCCAACCGGAAAGCAAGGATGAGATGGTAGTTGCAGCTGATCTAGCTACTCCACAGCAAGCTCCAGAACCTGGACATGAGAATCCAGGGGAGTCAGTGAAACTCCCCAGGCGAGTATGATATAATGTCAGGTGGCGAGCCAGGGTGAGCACAATGTGAATACAACAAAGGATATCAAGTTCAGAAAACAGGGGTTAGAACACAAGTATAACGGTTATGAACAAGTAAAACATAATATCCATAAAACAGGAAATCCAGGTAAAGTTGATTACAAGCAAGATTGATTGTATACGCTTAAGTCACGGTCCCATGAGACTAATACATCGAAGGAATAATCCAAACAAGGAAACCCTCATCTATATACCATTATCTCATGCCACAGAAATCCAAGCGTATAGAATCAGAGTTGCAAATCATATGAAAGTCAAACAGGAATACAAAACGGGAATCATAACATGTATAGCAAGTGTAACAGGAATCATAACATGTTTCTATTATTACTATTACTTGTCTTACTTTGATATCTAGCTATGTGATCTAGCGTCCTAACGCACATAGATCCATATCCGAGTAAAGCAAGGTTGTTATTGGAAATAGATGGAGAACTGATAGAGCTTCTTATAGTAGTTCCATACACCTGGAACCAGTTTGGAGGCCCAAAGTCCCCCTAACACGTATCTTCTGTGGGCCCAAAGTCCCACTAACACTTACCGCCAGTATTTTTTATAATCCATCACTATAAGCAAGATATCATTCCGGCATCCATCATTTCCTCCCATTCCCCATACAAGTTGTCCTTTTTTATGGTTTATTAACGTAATTATCAGATTACGGGAATAACTGGACATAACAGGAATAGCCCAACAGATTCAAGAGGTGGCCCCCACCGAGTATGGTGTGGCACTTTGTTCTGAGGGGATGGATTCTAGAGGTGGCCCCCACAGATTCAAGAGGTGGCCCCCACCGAGTATGGTGTGGCACTTTGCTCTGTGTGGCACTTAGTTCCATAATAACAAGACAGGATTCCCGTAAATATGATAATCACAAAGTCAAGTATATCATGCTGGGTGTTGAGTGATAGCATGACAGGATGATGATATTTAGTAAACAACCAAGCATATCAAAGGATTGATAATAGTCGGGTTAAGTCATGACAAGAGATTGATAATAGTCAGGGCAAGTCATAGCATAACCAAAGGGTCTTGCCAAAAAGTAGCAGGTCAGGAGGTCAGAGGATAACACACTAGATGTCAGGTGATATACATGCGTTAAAAGGAAGCATGCAACTGACTAGTCTAAAGTAATGGCAAGTGGTAACATGGAAGTGACTCAAAGTCCAACGACCACGAAGGGTCGGCCAAGCATGGTATATGATAAAGAAGTAAGCATATCAATAGCATGGCACAAGTACAAGATGAAGCTACCATAATATAAGCAATTGTAGGGCAAACATGAATATAGAAATAAGAAGCGAAATACTTATCGTCCCGACGAAACGGGAAACTCAAATAGAGAAGAGCGAGACTACTCGCCTAAACCACCAATATGCCAAAAGATCCAAAATCCACGGAAGCTCGGGATGCGCCACAAAACCTGATATAAATATGTAGAGAGAAGAGGAGAGAGAGGAGAGAAGGTAAGATGATGTTTGTCAAGTGACAAGTCAAACAATACCAATATATGATGCAAGTCTAGAGGATAGGGTTCATATTCAAGAAAGAAATCAACTATGACAAACAGCTAAAGTTAGTCGACTAGGGTGGAAGAGTAGTCGACTAATAGTGGGGTTAGTCGACTAACAGTCTGGTATAGTCGACTAAAACTGGGTTCCAGAGAGTTGATATTCTGATTCAGGAAAAGTTAGTCGACTAGGGTCAAAAGGGTAGTCGACTAATAGGGGTCTCAAGTCGACTAACAGATACTCTAAGTCGACTAAAACTGAGATACAGAAAGTTTGGGTTTCTGGTTCAGGAAAGGTTAGTCGACTAGGGTCAAGGGTGTAGTCGACTAAGGGTCTCTAGTCGACTGGTAATTTGGTCTAGTCGACTAAAACTGTGTTTCCAGAAAGGTTACGTTTCAACTAAGGGTTTCTAGTCGACTAATCTATAGGTCTAGTCGACTAATCGTCTGGAAACAGCAAACAGAACAGATTTTTGTGGTTTTGTTTGATGACCAAATAATCATGATTTGAAGACACAAGTGAACATGATATGTAAACTTAAGTATACTAAGAATTTACCAAGTCTTGGTGAAGAAGAACACTTACCTAAAAGAAGTACAAGGTGATGGAGTGATGGTGGTGGTGATGGAAGTTGATGATGAAGAAGAAAGTGGAGGTTGGAGGTTTTGTTGTTGGTGTTGTTGAGAAGAAGTGGTGGCGGAGATCGGGGGTCTCTCGCCGGAGTCGTGGTGGCCGGAGGCGCCGGTGGAGGTGGTGGAGGTGAAGGAGATGTTGGAGGTTAGGGTTTTGGTGAAGTGAAGAATGAAGTGAAAAAGGATTAGAAATGAAAAGGAAAAGTATTTATAGGTTTTAGATTTTGTGAAGGAGATGTAATTAATGTAAATGAGAGGGGGCTTTTTGCAAAGTGGAGGAGGGGATGAGTGTCCCTCTTTTGGCCACTTGGCCGGCCATGGAAGAGAGAGAGAAAGAGATATTTTGGTGGAAGTGTGTGGAAGTGAGTGGAAGTTGGGATTTTGGAAAAGATTGGAATTTTGGAAAATGGAAAAGCTTGTGGCTTGTGGAGGAAGGAAGAGAATTAAAGGAAAAGGAAAAAAGGAAAAGAAATTATAATGAGAAGATATTCTCTTGGAAGAGAAAATGAAGGTAATGAAAGTGGCGGATTCCCGGGATTCAGTTGCAGATGCGGAAATCTTTCGGGAAAAATACCGGAATCGTCCGAAATTCAAGTATCTCGGAACGACCCGAAATAATTATCAAAAATCAAGAATATTAGTTTAAGAACAATAGTGAAATCCGTTTTAAGAAATACTTTATAGTTTTAAAACTAAAAATCCCGGAATCAGTTACCTACCGACTCCGATGGAATTTTCATAAAATCATAAAATCCTCAGAAAAAGAATGTAGGTAGAAAATATGATTCTAAGGAATAATGCCTAAAGGACCTTCTAGAAATTCCTAGCTGATTGTGAAATAAAAATCCTGGAATCGATCAGCGGCACTGGTCGACACCGGTTTTGAAGACTTTCATTTTAATTCCAGAAAAATCTAGAAAATCATAGAAAATATATAATATTGGAAAATGATATTTAAAACTAAAATCGGTCAATTCTAATTATCAGAATGTCTAAATCGAGTAATACTCTAGGATCGGGCCTTCGGTTCAGACTAGGGCTGACTCCAAGACCACGAATCCAAATCCAAGACAAAACAATCATATAAGGAATTCATAATACAAAAATAAATACAGGAAACAAATCGAAAAAATACGATCGAAAATCTGAATACGCAACTAAGTACGTATTCCGGGAACGGGGTATTACACAATCCCTGCTGCGAGAGTTCGTCACTTGGAGCCTTGAGCTGCTCAAGCCGCGCAGTTTCTTCAAGACGCACCAGTTTAGCCTTGGATAAAATAAGATTGGCTTTCCTGATCATTTCCTCGGCCTTCCCAATCTTGTCTTCAGCGTCAAGAAGAGCACTGGTAGAGGCATCAATCGCATTTCCGACCTCTGCCTGCCTTGTTTCCAAGGATTTCAAGTCAGAAGAGATAGCCTTAGCAGCCTCTTGAGCGGCAAGCCGGGCCTCGTGCTTTTGAGCGACAAGTCGCGCGAACCGCTCACCCACTAAAGACTCCAGGTCTGAGCTGCTGAGACGGCGCCATTTCTCTACATCCTTCTCGAATTCATCCACCAGGAGTTCCAAAGCAGTAGCCTGGTGATACCCCTCGAAATCCCGAATACTTTCGATGCCACGGGAGAGGACCACCTTTAACTTTGAGAACGGCATATTCGAGCCCTTCAAAACCAGGTCGATAGTTCGCCCTAAGCCTTTATAAAAGCTATCGACGAGGTCACCTATGTAGTCGTTCTCAACCTCAGCCACTTCTGGCAGAGAGGTAACCTCAGAGAAATCCACCGACCTGGTCGACACTATCGAAGAAGGAGCAATGGGAACATCAACAGCAGGGCAGATTGTCAGTGATCTCTGCGGAGTCTTCATGGAAATCAGTGCGCTAGCCACCGCTGAGGTAGGGCTGGCAACCATCTCTTGAACAGCAGGCTCAACCACCAGAGTTGGAGAAGTAGGGCTTGTAATCACCCTCAGCTCCGCACTTGGCAAAATTGTCGGCACCTCACTCGTTGATATAGTTGGGAGTGAGGACACCTCCGGAACTGCTGCCCCTTCAACCTCTGGTCCTTCGGCTGACTTGGGCCGATAAGAAGGCAGGTCGCCGTACAGCGCATCCAGCACAGCAGCATCAGCCGTGGTCGAAGCACTCATGTCACCCCTTGACCCTTCGGGGGGATCTTCCGGCTCTCTTAAAGCTGATGTACCTCGAGGCCGAACACCTGTAACAAGACTACGGCTAGCCGGGACGCTACATGCAAAAGAAGCCAAGAAGTTAGGACAATACCAAAGGATGATGTCGCCTCGAACATCTCGTCAGCCGCATCAGTCTCCAGGGGCTCCATCGGAAAATTTTTGCCAGAATCAGCACGAACAGCCGGCTCGCTTTCGCTTGCCGAGTATCCTGTGGACCACCCAATAGAGCTCGATGCCTCAGGACTTCCTTTAGAAGTCCCAGCGCCCGAAGGACCGATGTCGGCCACATCACCTCCGGACTCTTCCGGAGGGGCAAAAGAACCAGCTTCAGTCCCATAAGTAAAAAGGGGATCATAATGTTCCCCTTGTTCTCCAGCTGCCTCAGCTCCTACAATCAAAAAGGATTGATAATAAGTCAATGGGAACACACAAAAAGGCGTATTATATGGACAGGGTTAATCTTACCCAGACCCGGAGCGAATTCACCGCTAGTCGGCTCAGCAACTGACGGTTCAGCTGCTAATGGAACAGCAGGAGGAATCGCTATAGAGGGATAACCCTCTACGACAATCGTAAGAGCTTAGCGGCGAGGCTTCTTCGCCAATGATTTCCTACGAGAGCTACCTGCCCGCTTTCTTTTGAAGTGGACTTCAGAATCTTCTTCCTCCACTTCTTCTATACAGCGAGATGGAGCCATCCCCATCACACCGGAGCCAGTTGCAGGAGTCTCAGCCCCCGCTCCCACCTCGAAGCGAGGACTCTCGGCATCTGAAGCCTCGCTGTCTTCCACAGCAACAAACTCTTCTATACCTGGAGTGCAAACCCTTTTGCCTTCCCTTTTATCAGAAGCCTTCTGTCTCAGCCGCTGAGAAATTAACTTCACACCAGAACTGTTCACCTTGAATTCGAGAGGTGTGGAGTTGGAAGTGGCGTACCACTGGCAAAAGCACAGGGTCATTAGGAGATTGGGATTCTTTAACGGCGTACGCAGCCGCGCCCCGGTACCGCCTGCGGTGAAGAATCGCCAAGCACGGGCCCCATCAATAAGGCTCCCCATGAAAGCCAAATTGAGATTCGGGTTGCCCATGTACAGTTGGTCATACCCAAACTGACGGGCAAACCGACTTGGAACATAGGGCTCCAGGTAGCAGGTATCCCCGCTTCTGTACAACAAATGTGAAGGCCGGATACTGACCAGCCACTCAAAGACTCCCCGGCCCAGGGACGAATGCCCCTCCTCCGCATCCTTGAACTCTTCCCCATAGCATGCACCCCGAATACGGGGAAAACAGCGGAAGAGACTATAGACGTCATAGCGACGTACTAATTTACGGGCCTCAGCCACGTATTTCTTCTGCCATGAGCATCCTTCGAATCGGCGGAGGAGCGCCATTCGAACATCCTGCGGGGGATCCTCTCCAGCTTCGATTAGAGAAGGACAATGCAAGGCGAACCACGCCATCAAGTAAGTATACGGCAGACCTATTCTGGGGTTAGGTCCGTCGCGGGGCAAAATGGTCCCCTTTTCACGCTTCGCCGTTGGTGGCCTGCAAAAAGCCTCCGTCAATGCACGAAGGCCTCTCTGGATACAGCACACCATGGCCGAAAGAAGTCCCAGACGGCGACCGTGAACCAAACGAACAGCGGGCAGCAAAACATTCGGATGAACGATGTCACCCGAAGAAGACGGCACCACGCACCTCTTCAGCCAGACTGTTAGGAAACCAGCCAGAAGTGCCTTCCGGGACATCGGCCTGCGAGCCTGATGATGGAAGCTTCGAAGAACATCACCCTGCTCATAGGGACCATCGTCTTCCTTCACAACTAGATCCCCTTGGGAGTGCTTTTGCATCCGGTCAAAGATGTCTTCATCAGCAACTCCGCAATGAGCCGCTTCAGGAGTGTTCTCCATATTTGGAAACAAATAATCTCCCCAACTCTTCAAGCTGCAAGAGGTTCCCTTACTGCCCCATGCATACTGGAGCAAATGTACAGGTGGCACATTAGCTCCCGGTAGGTCTCGAACAAGGCAGGCTCCTGCTTCTCCAGAAGAGCCAATTTCGCCTCGCACGGGAAGTATTCTTCATAGGGAAGAGATCCAAAAGGCAGAGCAGAGACTTCCCACATCTCATGCAAGGCCATACCCAACTCACCGACAGGAGTGAAGAAAGTCCCTGAAGATGGGCAATACAATTCAAAGATGGCATAAAAGCACGCCACATTCATCTCAATGCCGTAACAGGTCGCCCTGACGGCCTCATAGAGGTTTATCCTCTCCAGATCCTCCTCGAAATGAGCAAGGATGTAGGTAGTCAAATCCGCCCACCACGTCTTCAGAGGGTGAATCCAGCCTGGAGTCCTGAAGTCAGTAGCCGGATAGTTCCCATTGACCTTGAAGAATTGGTTGCCAAAGGTCAACGCCACTGCAGGATTTTCTCCCACTGGGATGTCTCGTGACACATTCCCAGGATGCAGGCCCATTATGCAATGAGGAGGCCCCGCTCTTGCATAACCAGGAGATTGAAACATCAATTTTTCTATGTGGACAGAGTCAGCACTCCGGCTCACATCCCATGCCATCTTCCGAGCCTGCGTCACGCACTGGAAGGAATACAAAGAAAAATGGCGCTTGTTGGACGGAAGGTAGAACCTCTCGCCATCCAACTGGAAAATCCACTGCCCGTCCCCTGCATGTAGTTGGTGGTCAGGGTCTGGTGCAGCATCCCCGAACATGAAATCGGGCCTCCTATAAACTTGACGGTCAATGTCTTCAAGAGGAGCTGTGGTTAGGATACTCCTAGTGGTATATTGATCACCACTATGAATGAGCGTGTCCCGAACGATGGAACTCCGCTCGCTGAACAGAGAAGCCTGCCCTTGAAATTGCAAGCTCATATTGCCATCCGATCCCATGGTCATCCCGAACAGGTTGTTTGAGGGACCAGGAGTGTAGTGCACTGCAAGAACAAAGAGAAACTGCGATTAGTTCACCAGCCAAAGCGAACGCAAAGATATGAATACCACCAAGGTATAGCTTCGCCCAGCGAGCAAAGTAGACAAGGCAATGGCTTTAACAAAGCCTAATCTCGCAGAAAAGTCTGCGTGTCGCAGAAAGTGCCTAAGTGCTAACTTCGCCTAAACAAAAGAGGTATAGCCTTAAGGGCTGACGTCATCAAAAGGGCATTATGGTCAGAAAACCATCCTTGACGGCCACGACTGAAGGGACAGACCCTCATCCTATTCCTCAACAGGACGAAGACAACCCAAGTAATGGCTTCGTACGGAAGCCTAAAGAAGAACTGTTCAGTTCTTTATTCCCTGTGCAAGGAAAATAAGGAAATCCATGGGAACGGGTTCCCTAATAAGAACAGATCATGTTCGATCGTTCTGATAGCCAAATATCGGCTTTAAAAGAGAGACCGCAGTCTCTGATCAGAAGGGAAAGTCCCTTACCGGCGACTGGTCGCTCGATGACCGAAGGAGGAGGACCCTCCGCTGCAGAAGTCGCCACTTCTTTACCCGCTCGTCTTTTGGGCGCCATTGAAGAGCTGCAAAAGTTCTCAAAGTTCTCTGAACGAAGAAGGAAGAGGAAGAGGGAAAGTTAAAAATTTCTCTGAAAAAGGAGATCCTTTCCTGCTCAGCCCGATCGGGCTTTTATAGGCCAATCAGCGCCTGAAACGAGGCCTCGAAAAAGGCACAAAGCCGCCGTTTCGAATTAATTTGAAACGCCGCCCGAAGCGCCTCCCCGAGAAGCGCTGATTCAATCCCACTAAGGGTTAACTTCGCCCTGGATTAAAATGCGGGCTTCGCGCAATCCTTCAGGGACTTCGCCGAAAGGCTTATCTTAGCCCCTTAAGAAGGCGCTGTTCGCGGACATACCAGTTTCGCGAAGTTCATTCAAAGAAGGGGCTATGTCCTTAACTCCGCATACAGTTTAGCCCCGCTATGGCCAAACTTTCAATGAAAGTAAGCAAAAATCAGATGATCAGAAGATGAACTTTCATTTGATTTAAAAGGAGAGGTACATCGATACTACATCAAAGTTGTGTTTCATACAACACATTCAGTTGCTCAACAGGATCATGTGCGCAAAAAAGCATACAAGTGGTTCTATCTACTTCCGAGCCTGACCAACTGGACATGAAAGGCCTTCCTCCTACACAAGGCCGTAAGCCTTCGCATAGGAACAGATGGTGCCACGAGGACACGACCATAATTCTCCACAAAAATAATACATCTTTGATGAATACTGGCAATAAAACTTATCGCCGCCAACACGTCAGATCACCTATAATGGGAATTGGCAATGATGCCAGTGATCTAACAGGTGTGACGCCCGCTTTCCCGAAGTGAATCGTCCCTGACAAAGGCCACCAAAGTTGAAAGTTGGCAATGATGCCAGTGATCTCACAGGTGACGTCCACTATCCCGAAGCGGATCATCTCCGACAAAGCGGCTACCAGCCTCACCTCAGAACGAATCATCTCGGATAAGAGGCTGCCAATAGCCTCTGGGACACACACCAGCTGCCCCAAGTTGTTCCTCCTGCTTAAAAGTAAAGCTTCAACCGGGGAAGCATAAGGCAACTTTTCGGTCTCTTTCATCAAGACACAAGATCGGCGAACATAGCTCACTGCAATGCAAAATTGGAGCAAGTTAGCAGTTAAACATAAAAGATACTGCAAAAGCACTAAAGCCGAATTCTTTGGGGCGAAGCAATTCGATTTCGATTGGAGCAGAGGATAAGCCTCGCTTGCACAGTGATGATGGGCTAGCTCAGCAAACGCCAAGTCCTAGCCTCGCCCATATGGCTAAGCCAGACTGATCCTATGGGACACAGTCTTAGCTTCACCTATATGGCAAGACTAGCTCAACCTTGAAGATACCAAGTCCCAAGTTCTGCCTGTGCAGCTGTAACGCCCCGATTCCACGGATACGGGGACGTCACTGCGACGTATATACGTAAGTCCGAAGTACCTTCCCGTATATACGCTAAGCATCAGTACAGACAAGAATCAGAGTACGGAAGCAAATGGTGCATTATGCATTCCAACACATATAGTACAATTACACAGTTATCATCAGAAGTGATCACAATATTACATGAATATCATATCACTAGTATGCGCAAATGCGAGAGTACAAAAGATGTATATATATGAACAGCATAAAAGGGCGCTCACATACAAGTATACAGGGAAATGTACAAGTATGAATAGAAAAAGGGCACTCACGAGTTTGCTAAGGGAAAACTCGAGAGGCACAAAGGGGGTCTGGAAGGGTGGAGCTCCGAAAGGTCGGCTGGAGGTCCACGCTACCGCTGCGCTACTCTGAGCAGCAAAGGGGGAAATCCACGCTCCAAGCTCCATGACCTGGACATGAGAATCCAGGGGAGTCAGTGAAACTCCCCAGACGAGTATGATACAAAAGCCAGGTGGCGAGCCAGGAGGATCACAAGAGTCAAGTACAGAAGACAGGAGGGTTAGAACACAAATGAAGTATATATAAGACGGGTATAACGTAACAATCGTAAAACAGGAAATCCGAAGTAAAACTGATCACAAGCAAGATTAATTGTATACGCTTAGGTCACGGTCCCATGAGACTAATACATCGAAGGAATAATCCAAACAAGGAAACCCTCATCTATATACCATTATCTCATGCCACAGAAATCCAAGCGTATAGAATCAGAGTTGCAAATCATATGAAAGTCAAATAGGAATACAAAATGGGAATCATAACATGTATAGCAAGTGTAACAAGAATCAATAACTGGAATCTATTATTATTATTACTTGTCTGACCCATATATCTAGGTATGTGACCTGGTGTACGGCCAACCCACATACATCCATATATAAGCAAGCCAAGGGTTGTTAACGGAAGTAGATGGAGAACTGATAGAACTTCTTATAGTGGTTTCCATACACCTGGAACCGGCTTTGGAGGCCCAAAGTCCCCCTATTCAGTAATTCAGATTCACTACCGCCAGTACATATATATATATGTATATATATATACTTTTATATCCCATCACTATAACCAAGATATCATTCCGGCATCCATCACTTCCTCCCATTCCCCATACAAGTTGTCCTTTTTATAGCTTATGAACATAATTATCAGATTTCGGGAATGAGCAATATCATAACAGGAATACATAACAGTGATCAGTACATAACAGTAATCAGGTACTACATTCCCTTTATCGTGATAATTATAAGAATCGGTGTATCATGCTTGGTGTCAAGAGATAGCATGATAAATGGTGATATTGTAAACAACCAAACATAGTAAGAGATCGATATAGTCCGGGTCAGTCATGGTACAACATAAGGGTCTTGCCAGATAGTGGTGATAACACAGTTACCAGGTGATATACATGTGTTAAAAAGAAGCATGCAACTGACAGGTCTGAAATAATGCCAAGTGGTAATGTAAAAGCAATGACCCAAAGTCCAACAAGTCCAACGACCACGAAGGGTCGGCCACGCATAGCATAAAGCAATAAAAGATATAAAGCATGAAATACAATACATGAAGACTAGAGCGAGAAATACTATCATAATCAATGGAATGAGAAGCAAGAGGGTAGCGAGTGAGAATACTCGCCTAAACTCCAAAATACCGAAAGAGCCGTAATCCACGGAAGCTCGGGATGCGCCACAAAACCTGATATAAATATGTAGAGAGAAGAGGAGAGAGAAGGAGAGAAGGTAAGATGATGTTTGTCAAATGACAAGTCAAGTAATACCTATACATGATATAAGTCTAGAGGGTAAGGTTCATGTTCAAGAAAGGAATCAACTAAGACAGATAGGCAAAGTTAGTCGACTAGGGTGGAAGAGTAGTCGACTAATAGTGAAGTTAGTCGACTAACAGTAGGGTCTGGTCGACTAAAACTGTGTAACAGAGAGTTGGGTTTGGTTTCAGGGAATAGTTAGTCGACTAGGTAAAAAGGGTAGTCGACTAAGGGTCTCTAGTCGACTAGGAACTAAGGTAAGTCGACTAATACTGTGTTTCAGAAAAAGCTACGTTTCAGTTAAGGGTTTCTAGTCGACTAGGTTCTAGGTCAAGTCGACTAATCAACTGGAAACAGCAAACAGAACAGATTTTCTAGGGTTGGGTTTGATGGCTAAATAACAAGAATCGAAGACACAAATCAACAAGAATATGCAAACATAAGTAGACTAAGAGTTGTACAAGTCTTGGTGAGGGAAATTACTTACCAAAAGAAGTGGTGGTGGTTGATGATGAAGAAGAAGAGGAAAGGTAGAGATGGTGATGATCCTTGAGGAAGAAGGAGATGGAGGAGTTGTTGTTGTTGGTGATGGAGGAGGTGGAGCTTGGCCGGAGTTGGGAGGAGTCCTCGCCGGCGACGAGATGGCTGGCCGGCGGTGAGGGTCGGCTGGCTCTCTTGGAGAAGAGGAAGAAGAAGAAAGAAATGAGAAGAGAAAAGAAAGGAAAGGTAAAGAAATGTAAGGGAAAGTTTATATAGGTTTTAGATTTTGTAAAGGGGGTGTAATAAGATAGAAGAGAGGGGGCTTTTTGCAAATAGGGGGGATGGGATGAGTGTCCTTTTCTTGGCCACTTGGCGGCCATGGGAGAGAGAGAGAAAGAGATATTTGTGGAAGTTGGTGGAAGTGAGTGGAAGTGTGTGGAAAATTGGAGGAAGTTGGAATTATTGGAAAATTGGAAAAGCTAATGGCTTGTGGAGGAAGGAAAGAAATAAAGGAAAAGGAAAAAGGAAAGAAATTATAATGAGAAGATATTTTCTTGGGAGAGAAGATGAAAATAATGAAAGTGGCGGATTCCCGGGATTCAGTGGCAGATGCGGAAATCTTTCGGGAAAATACCGGAATCGTCCGAAATTCAAGTATCTCGGAACGACCCGAAATAATTATCAAAAATCAAGAATATAATACTAAGTATCATAGTGAAATCCGTTTTAAGAAATACTTTATAGTTTTAAAACTAAAAATCCCGGAATCAGTTACCTACCGACTCCGATGGAATTTTCATAAATTCATAAAATCCTCAGAAAAAGAATGTAGGTAGAAAATATGATTCTAAAGAATAAAGCCTAAAGGACCATCATGAAATTCCAAACTGTTTGAGAATTAAAAATCTAGGAATCGGTCAGCGGCACTGGCCGACACCGGTTTTGAAGAAATTCCTTTTAATTTCAGAAAAATCTAGAAAATCATAAAAAATATATAACATTGGAAAATGATATTTAAAACTAAAATCGGTCAATTCTAATTATCAGAATGTCCGAACCAAGCCATACTCTGGGATCGGGCCTTCGGTTCAAACTAAGGTTGACTCCGAATCCTCGAATCCAAAACCAAGACAAAACAATCATATAAAGAATTCATAATACAGAATGAATACAGAAAACAAATCGAAAAATACGATCGAAAAATCTGAATACGCAACTAAGTACGTATTCCGGGAACGGGGTATTACAATCCACCCACCTTACAAAAAATTGCGTCCTCGCAATTTCGATAAGGGGTAAATTGAATACAAAGGGGACAAGGTGGAATATATACTAATTAAGATATGAAATACTAAAGGTAGGGCTCTCAAGCTGGCTGAATAATAATCACACTCTGCACTGCCGGCTGTATAAATCTTTGAATAATGCTGAATAACACTGATGATGTCGTGGCTGTGTAATAAATGAGTCAGAATACCGAAGATAAAGAAAATCCTGAGCATAATAATAAAGAAGACCGATAATTAAGAATCCCGAATGCTGTCTTCTGAAAGATAGCCAGATCAAGACCGATCTGGAGAATACCAAGCTTCATACAGTTAGCCGAATAGATCACATAATAGCTTCATTCTGAACCAGCCACTACCTTTCTAGTCTATTCATATCCTAAGATAGTATAAGGCTTCATAAAACCAAAACAGGGAAAGGATAGGAAGAATTTGGAATCAAAGGAAAGATAGTCAAGAAATAGATAACTCTGCACTTGTAGTTGGAATGTATAACCAAGACTCATGTATTCCAGTTGCAAATCTCTTTACCATTAATTTGTCATCTGGACGTACTGAGGAAGTAAGAGCCTAAGCTCTGATACCAACCTGTAACGCCCCGATTCCACGGATACGGGGACGTCACTGCGACGTATATACGTAAGTCCGAAGTACCTTCCCGTATATACGCTAAGCATCAGTACAGACAAGAATCAGAGTACGGAAGCAAATGGTGCATTATACATTCCAACACATATAGTACAATTACACAGTTATCATCAGAAGTGATCACAATATTACATGAATATCATATCACTAGTATGCGCAAATGCGAGAGTACAAAAGATGTATATATATGAACAGCATAAAAGGGCGCTCACATACAAGTATACAGGGAAATGTACAAGTATGAATAGAAAAAGGGCACTCACGAGTTTGCTAAGGGAAAACTCGAGAGGCACAAAGGGGGTCTGGAAGGGTGGAGCTCCGAAAGGTCGGCTGGAGGTCCACGCTACCGCTGCGCTACTCTGAGCAGCAAAGGGGGAAATCCACGCTCCAAGCTCCATGACCTGGACATGAGAATCCAGGGGAGTCAGTGAAACTCCCCAGGCGAGTATGATACAAAAGCCAGGTGGCGAGCCAGGAGGATCACAAGAGTCAAGTACAGAAGACAGGAGGGTTAGAACACAAATGAAGTATATATAAGAACGGGTATAACGTAACAATCGTAAAACAGGAAATCCGAAGTAAAACTGATCACAAGCAAGATTAATTGTATACGCTTAGGTCACGGTCCCATGAGACTAATACATCGAAGGAATAATCCAAACAAGGAAACCCTCATCTATATACCATTATCTCATGCCACAGAAATCCAAGCGTATAGAATCAGAGTTGCAAATCATATGAAAGTCAAATAGGAATACAAAATGGGAATCATAACATGTATAGCAAGTGTAACAAGAATCAATAACTGGAATCTATTATTATTATTACTTGTCTGACCCATATATCTAGGTATGTGACCTGGTGTACGGCCAACCCACATACATCCATATATAAGCAAGCCAAGGGTTGTTAACGGAAGTAGATGGAGAACTGATAGAACTTCTTATAGTGGTTTCCATACACCTGGAACCGGCTTTGGAGGCCCAAAGTCCCCTATTCAGTAATTCAGATTCACTACCGCCAGTACATATATATATATATGTATATATATATACTTTTATATCCCATCACTATAAGCAAGATATCATTCCGGCATCCATCACTTCCTCCCATTCCCCATACAAGTTGTCCTTTTTATAGCTTATGAACATAATTATCAGATTTCGGGAATGAGCAATATCATAACAGGAATACATAACAGTGATCAGTACATAACAGTAATCAGGTACTACATTCCCTTTATCGTGATAATTATAAGAATCGGTGTATCATGCTTGGTGTCAAGAGATAGCATGATAAATGGTGATATTGTAAACAACCAAACATAGTAAGAGATCGATATAGTCCGGGTCAGTCATGGTACAACATAAGGGTCTTGCCAGATAGTGGTGATAACACAGTTACCAGGTGATATACATGTGTTAAAAAGAAGCATGCAACTGACAGGTCTGAAATAATGCCAAGTGGTAATGTAAAAGCAATGACCCAAAGTCCAACAAGTCCAACGACCACGAAGGGTCGGCCACGCATAGCATAAAGCAATAAAAGATATAAAGCATGAAATACAATACATGAAGACTAGAGCGAGAAATACTATCATAATCAATGGAATGAGAAGCAAGAGGGTAGCGAGTGAGAATACTCGCCTAAACTCCAAAATACCGAAAGAGCCGTAATCCACGGAAGCTCGGGATGCGCCACAAAACCTGATATAAATATGTAGAGAGAAGAGGAGAGAGAAGGAGAGAAGGTAAGATGATGTTTGTCAAATGACAAGTCAAGTAATACCTATACATGATATAAGTCTAGAGGGTAAGGTTCATGTTCAAGAAAGGAATCAACTAAGACAGATAGGCAAAGTTAGTCGACTAGGGTGGAAGAGTAGTCGACTAATAGTGAAGTTAGTCGACTAACAGTAGGGTCTGGTCGACTAAAACTGTGTAACAGAGAGTTGGGTTTGGTTTCAGGGAATAGTTAGTCGACTGGGGTAAAATAGGTAGTCGACTAACAGATACTCTAAGTCGACTAATAGTATGGTCAAGTCGACTAGAACTGAGATACAGAAAGTTGGGTTTCTGATTTAGGACATGGTTAGTCGACTAGGTAAAAAGGGTAGTCGACTAAGGGTCTCTAGTCGACTAGGAACTAAGGTAAGTCGACTAATACTGTGTTTCAGAAAAAGCTACGTTTCAGTTAAGGGTTTCTAGTCGACTAGGTTCTAGGTCAAGTCGACTAATCAACTGGAAACAGCAAACAGAACAGATTTTCTAGGGTTGGGTTTGATGGCTAAATAACAAGAATCGAAGACACAAATCAACAAGAATATGCAAACATAAGTAGACTAAGAGTTGTACAAGTCTTGGTGAGGGAAATTACTTACCAAAAGAAGTGGTGGTGGTTGATGATGAAGAAGAAGAGGAAAGGTAGAGATGGTGATGATCCTTGAGGAAGAAGGAGATGGAGGAGTTGTTGTTGTTGGTGATGGAGGAGGTGGAGCTTGGCCGGAGTTGGGAGGAGTCCTCGCCGGCGACGAGATGGCTGGCCGGCGGTGAGGGTCGGCTGGCTCTCTTGGAGAAGAGGAAGAAGAAGAAAGAAATGAGAAGAGAAAAGAAAGGAAAGGTAAAGAAATGTAAGGGAAAGTTTATATAGGTTTTAGATTTTGTAAAGGGGGTGTAATAAGATAGAAGAGAGGGGGCTTTTTGCAAATAGGGGGATGGGATGAGTGTCCTTTTCTTGGCCACTTGGCCGGCCATGGGAGAGAGAGAGAAAGAGATATTTGTGGAAGTTGGTGGAAGTGAGTGGAAGTGTGTGGAAAATTGGAGGAAGTTGGAATTATTGGAAAATTGGAAAAGCTAATGGCTCGTGGAGGAAGGAAAGAAATAAAGGAAAAGGAAAAAGGAAAAGAAATTATAATGAGAAGATATTTTCTTGGGAGAGAAGATGAAAATAATGAAAGTGGCGGATTCCCGGGATTCAGTGGCAGATGCGGAAATCTTTCGGGAAAATACCGGAATCGTCCGAAATTCAAGTATCTCAGAACGACCCGAAATAATTATCAAAAATCAAGAATATAATACTAAGTATCATAGTGAAATCCGTTTTAAGAAATACTTTATAGTTTTAAAACTAAAAATCCCGGAATCAGTTACCTACCGACTCCGATGGAATTTTCATAAATTCATAAAATCCTCAGAAAAAGAATGTAGGTAGAAAATATGATTCTAAAGAATAAAGCCTAAAGGACCATCATGAAATTCCAAACTGTTTGAGAATTAAAAATCCAGGAATCGGTCAGCGGCACTGGCCGACACCGGTTTTGAAGAAATTCCTTTTAATTTCAGAAAAATCTAGAAAATCATAGAAAATATATAACATTGGAAAATGATATTTAAAACTAAAATCGGTCAATTCTAATTATCAGAATGTCCGAACCAAGCCATACTCTGGGATCGGGCCTTCAGTTCAAACTAAGGTTGACTCCGAATCCTCGAATCCAAAACCAAGACAAAACAATCATATAAAGAATTCATAATACAGAATGAATACAGAAAACAAATCGAAAAATACGATCGAAAAATCTGAATACGCAACTAAGTACGTATTCCGGGAACGGGGTATTACAGCAGCGGACTTAACATGCAATGATCTTTCAGTAATCAGGTCAAGATGATAGCTTCGCTGGGAGCTATGCTGAAATCCTTCTCCGCAGATCAGTTGAATGGAGAACAAGGGAAGTTAATCCCTAAAGCAGCTGTTAAAGCTGAATTAAGGGAGATGAATTCCCTAAAATCGGTGAAGTCGTTGAATGATCAAGACTTACCGGTCCTTGGCCGGGTAATAACCAGAGTGGGCATTCCCACTAGTTCAGAGATCTGAGTATCTCTCTCAACCAAGAGAAGAGAAGAAGAGCAGATCACTTCTCTCTTCAGAGGACCTCAAGTGTCCTATTTATAGGCCTCATGGCCTGAGCGCTGCCGCCTCAAGCGTGGAAGCACGAGCGCATTTAAGGCATTTACTGCGCCTTGAGAAAAGGGACGGTTTCCCTTGGAACCGTGCAAAGGGAGAAATGTCTCCCTCATAAAGGCACTTATTGCGCCTTGAAGAAAGGGAATATCCTCCCTTGGAAACGTGCAAATCGGAGAATATCTCCCTCGATCAGCACAAAGAAAGGAGTAATCCTCCTCGTAACTGGCCCATGGCAGTTGGCCTCGGGAAAGCGACAAACGTTCCAAGGCGAACGTATCTCCAGAAGCCCAGATGCGGAACTATCCACACGCGAAGCTACCCAGACGCAAGTCTACATGATTCCTCGGCGAATCTACATCCAAAAGCAGGATTCAAAGCGAAGCTGAACTCAACCATCATGGCGACGTTCATACTCCACACACCACCGTTCAAAGCAGTTCAAAGTATTTCAAAGTCTGAGCCATTGCAGACTTCTGAAAACTTTGAAGGGGGTCTTGTTGACACTTAAAAAAGACAAGATTCTTATTGGTCCGAACAATGTCTAAACTTGTTGACATTTACAAAAGACAAGTGACAGACGAGCTGAAGACCAGTTTTCACCCATCTCCGAGGGACAAGGAAGCAACTTGGACTCCACTGATCCAGCAAGCAGACAGTGAACCCGGATTGTTTCTAAACAGACCTCAGCAGGTCTAAAGATGCTAGCACTTAGCATTACATGAGCCCAAAGGGATAGCCTCGCTTGAGAGGCTAATATCACTCGACTTCGCCTTGAAGCCACCCAAAGCCTCGCCAAGAAGCTAACTCGCAACTTCGCCACAGAAGACTTCCAGCCCCGCCAAAGGATTTCTTTCGGACTTCGCCAGAAACTGCCTCCAGCTCCGCTACGAGCTCAATGCGGACGGCTCCGCTATTGGTCTGCTATGGTCAACCTTTGACCAATCAAATCTCCAGATGAGATCGGATCCAATCAAGTCAAATCCAATTAAGATCAAATCAGAGATCAAATTTGGCAGTTGATTGCCACAATCTCTTGACTCCTCTAAAACGAGTAAGAAGATCAGGGGAAATCCTCTAACGATATGGAAAGGATCAAGAAGGTCAACCGACCTGCCAATTCTAACTTCGCAGAAGCTGATCTTAGCCTCGCAGCAAGGCTACTTTCCAGATTTTAAACAGATTCGATTCAATCTGTTTCTATATTTTCAAGGAACGATTATACCCTTGCTCTCCCTATAAATAGCCCACCAGGGGTACAAGGAGAGAGACGCATACAGACGCGCAGAGGATCGATCGATCGGGAAGAGAAAAAAGAGGACTCCACAAGCAGAGGCTTCTTCACGACGCACCGTGCGCTCTCGAATTCAGAGACCTTTTAGAGAATTGCTTTCTCTATCCAGGGTGTTGATACCCTAACATCGTCCTTCTTCTCAGGAATCTCCGGAACCAGGCGAGAAGGAATTCCTAATTGAAGGCGATTTTGAGAAAGCAGCAAGAGGGTTCTACCAACCTTCTATTCTCTGATTCCCGGAACCAGGCGAGAAGGGAATCTCATCGCTCGCATCGTCAAAGGGACAAAGTGGTCGCGCGCTGACCAGACTCCTATCAGCACACTTCTCCAGAATCTCTGAGGAGATCTACTTGTAATCTTTTTAAGAATACTTGTAATTTAGCTCCTCAAAACCTTTTTTGTAAGTTTTCCCCTTTGCAAATTATATGGAAAACAACAATCTAAAAAGAAAAGAAAAATACAAAAGAAAAAATAAGAAAACTACACTACAACTAATGGAGAGAAACCATAGCCTACTGCTCTCTCCCACGAGTTTCTGGTCATCATACAATATTTATAGGCAAATAGGGACATGGGAAGTCTCTAGAAGAAGCCACACGTCGAAGATCAGGGCCACTGGCCCTACTGCCGTGGATCCGCGACCTGATCAAGGCTAATGGCCCTGAACTTTTGCCATGCGTCTCGCCCAGCTGCGAGAAGCTTCTGTATATATAACTTTCGGTATTTGGATCCATATTTCCTTCAGAGATGTCTTCAATTCGGGAATCCAATGTAGTCTTCTAGAAGCTCTTGATTTGGCCTCTAAAAAATATGGAATAATTATTCAAAATTGGGTTTAATTAGGTTTTTATTACCACTTTGCCCCTAAACTATTGAATATCTACAAAATAGACCAAAACATGGGTGAGAATCAGTATTTTATTCATAAATCAGTAGGAAAATATGATATGAATAATGCGAATTGGATACTAATCACACCCCCACACTTATCTTTTGCTCATCCCGAGCAAAAACAGAAAAAATAACTAAACTAAGAATGTTATTACTCCACTTTCGCAGTGACGTAATTGCACTGAGCATGTGCAACAAGCCTTTAAACATCTGGCTTTCCCCTAGAGGAGGAGCTATAGTTTCCTAAGAGTTTTCAGCAGAGTACACCCACAAAATCTATAAAGAAAGAAAATAAATGTTAGTACTTTTGAAAACACATTTTGAAAAAGAGAAAAAATTTTGAAATATTTTTGAAAAAATTTAAGCGATCAAAGGTTATAAGCTCACCAAAAATTATTCGTCCTTAAACTTAGTCTATATGCAAGATCTTGTCATTAATTAAGGTAAGAATTCAAAATTGGATTGAATATTTGATCTTTCATAAAACTAAGATAATATGCACTTTTTGATAGTGTAGATTTTTTGAATTTCAACTCTAACCATCAAGCCATTTATTTAAATATATATTTTTTTTTTCTTCTTCTCTTAGTTTTTTTGGCTTTCTAGTATACCCGGGTAGCGAGCCTTTAGCCGTGACTCCCAAATTAGACGATCTTAGGGCACCAGATTAGAAAACATCCCACGGGCTTAAGGATTCGAGTAAATAAGGCCACAAAACTAAGGGAATTATTTGTTTCTTTTGACCACCGTTAGGCGTGAATAATCATGCTTCCTGAGACATAATTATCCAGCTTTAATAAGTGATTTTTTTATTTATATATATAATATTTTTTAATTTATGACATTTTAAGTCTTTGTTTCCATCCCAAAAACATGTAAGTGTGAAGTTCATACTCATTAATACAAAAAATTCAAGATCAAATTATCTTTTCAATCTTTCTTACTTAATCTATAATTTAAACAAGATTCATTCTTTCAACTATGTTTAAGATTTCATAATTGTGGTTTTCTTAATTTCTAAGATCGACTTAATTTTCTTAAAAATAGATCAATACTTTTTCTCTTGTTTCAAAAGGGTTTTAAAGAAAAAAATCCTATACAAACGGGAAATTTCTAAAAATATCCTAAAAGAAGTGAAAAAGAAAGAAAATCTAAAAACATTACGGTAGAAGACCCCCCCCCACTTATCTCATGTATTGTCCTCAATGCATCATGAATGAATGTATGCATGAAAATACAGAGGGAACGAGAATTCACCTCTGGGTGGTGGTTCCAGTGGCAGTCTGATTGATACACAAAATGTGGCCTAATCAAGAGAATATGAAGTTCTCAGGAACCCACCAGTGACCTCTCTAGTATAACCCATTAATATAATGTATACATGTATGACTTTTTTTAGAAATTTTACGCCATAAAATTTCTAAATTTTTAAAAATATTTCAGAGTTATTATTTCTACACTTTTATCCCAAAATGGAGTGTGAAATGATGAAATGATTGATTTGAACTCAAAAAGTATATGAACTAATACCGACTCGAAAAAGTGACTGAAATCAAGTAAAAATTCTGAAGTCAAATTTGGTTCAGTAAGTGGGTCCAAATCAAGAAATTGAAACTCTAGTTCACATCCATTTCCCCATAATGAAATGTGACATTGTAAGATTAGTGATTCAAGTTCAAGAATGATAGGATGAGAATCAAAATTGACTCTAAAATGTTGCTCAAATTGGATAAAAAAAATAGGAGTCAATATTGATTTAGAAATTTGAACTGGATTACAAAATTGAGGATCGGACTCATATTCCTCTTCGAGTTCTATTTCATGAAATTGAAAACTTGCCTATTTGTCAATGAGACCCTCAAATGTATGGTATTGGTTAAGTTCAGTATGTTGATCTTGAACAATTGTTGATTCAATTTCACGATGAACGGGTATAAGATTCAATACTGACTCGAGAAAGTGATTAAAATTGGGTAAAGATACCGGAATCAATATTGAGTCAAGAAATAGAATTGAATTATCAAATTGAGGTACAGGATCACATTCATACTCAAGTTTAATTTCAGAAAAGTGAGAACTTGCTTAAATATCAATGTGGTTCTCAAAACTTGGAGTTTGGTCAAGACTTCCATGCTCATTTCTAACACAGATTTTTTTACTATCAGTTGTACTAAAAAAAGAGTATATGAAGCTTGGTTTTGGAAAATTGTGAGTCCATTATAATTTGAGATTGTTCAGACTCACGCAAGAATTTCATATTCATGACCAAGACTGATAATTGTTCATTTTTTGTGCATAGGGACATAGCACATCTTAGGTATGGGGAAGAGATTTAGTAATTTTTGACTTTTTGATTTTTAGTTAGAAATTTCTATTTTATCTAGAGTTTCTATATTATCTTGTTTCTAAAAAAAATTGGTAAGTTTATCTAGTTCTAAGGAATTTGTGACCATATAGCTTGAATTAGATAGGAATATCAACATGATGGAATCCTTAATTATTTGAGAAGAGATGAAAAAAATCTTAAAATTTATTTCCATCTAGAATTTGTTTACATGAATTTGCATCTTATCTACACTTACACATTGGTTTAAGCTTGGGATGATGAGGATTACTCAATACCCAAAAAAATATAATAAAAATAAGAAAGTAATAAACGTAAATTATTGATTAGCTAGATACTTTGGACTCAAGAAGAATTGGTATCTATGCGAAAGATAATTAGCTAAGTTGAAAAAAGAGCTATATGTATTAACATGTCTAATGATCAATTAGTTATGTATCTTGGCCTCAAGAAGACTTGATCAATTAGTTAGGTATCTTAGCCTCAAGAAGACTTGATATTTACACAAAAAAGAAGTGCTTAAAGGGCAATGAAGTGGTAATACTTCAAACATCTATATTATGAATAAAGTTTTAAGTATGAAAGTTTAAACCAAAATCTCAAGTAAGTGCTATCACACATTTACAAAGATGCATAGGATTGGAAAACTTAGGAAGGATGGTAATATATGTTGGTCCCGAGATGATGCCAAATGCGGAACTTTCTCTGTTGGCACTTATGGATCTAAACTACAAAGTCAACACAAATACTAACAAAGAAGGATTAATTTAAACAAATAAATAAACTTGCAGTAAAGGAAATCAAATCTCAGAAAAGTTTAGACAAACGCAAACACGAGAGATTTATCCTGGTTCGGTCCTCGTGACCTACATCCAGTCCCCAAGCCACCCGCTTGAGATTTTCCTTTATCCTTGATTTTGTACACCCAAAATCACAACCATGCACACCACTTGACAAATCCCCTTTGCCAAATGTGTACAACTTCTCTTCCACCAAGAGAACAAACTCCACCTTGTACAACTGCTTCTACACCAAGAAGACACCCGTGTACAATGATTGCTTTGAGTATTTCAACACTTTCCTATAAGCCTTGGTATTGTGTATGAACGTGGACAAGGTCTAGTATAGGAGAAACTTCATAGAACTTCACTAGAGAATCAGAATTTGGTGAAGAACTGAAGTGGGAATCAGTTTTCAGGTTTTGGCAGAATTTTGATTTAGAAAACTGAAGATTTGGATTGGTATTTGCCTTTGGATTAACCACCCTATTTATAGCTGTACTCTAGGGTAAGTTAGGGTAGTTACAGGTGCAATTCAAAAGTTTAAAAACGTTGGGAAACGTTGCACAAAAGACCAGATAAGAGAAACCGTCCAACAGTCAGAAACTACCTATAGTCGACTTGCCTTTTGAGTTAGTCGACTAGTCTAGGCAATTTTTCAAAGAGTAGTCGACTAGGTTTGGGTATAAGTCGACTAGGTCATGAAAAGTTCGAGTGACAGGTTTCTGGATAACTGAATCAAGTCGACTGCAACTTCCTTCAAGTCGACTGGACCAGTGATTAGTCGACTAGGGGCATAGGATTAGTCGACTACAAGGTCTATTAGTCGACTAGGTTTGTCTGTCAAGTCGACTAATGGACAAACAGAGAGTTGGGTTTCTTTTGGACACATGACTAGTCGACTAGGGGGTTGGGTTAGTCGACTACCAAATGGATTAGTCGACTATAAGAAGTTATAAGTCGACTATATAGACATGATATGTGTGTGTGCATCAAGGCTTTTGACATGCTATTTTATATTTACAAAACACATCATATCAACTCTCTTTGGGCAGTCTTGATCATGAAGAACTCTTGATTCGTCGTGTGATAGAGCTCCAAAAGAAATGCTTCACAAAGTCTTCATCAAAACAAGTTCCAACATTCTCCCCCTTTTTGATGATGACACGTTGTGTGCACAAGTGCTCCCCCTGCAGAAAATAGGTTATATTTTCTTCCCCCTGCAGAAATTGGGTTATAACAGATAGAGAAATACTTTGTTCTCCCCCTGAAACAAATGTATCATACAATATATATATATGTTCTTATCAACTTTTATATGGTACCTGCAAGATAAACGTTAGATGGTACCAAACATAAAAGAACATATTAACCTTTAGGAGTCCAAATCCATTTAGAATTTGGTTTCCACCTGTTAGTATACACATAATTGCATGAATCACATATATCATGAATGTATGATGCAATATAGGTATTTTATCATGAATACTTAAATTCTTAGGAATCCATATAAACTTATTTTTCTTAGACTTTCTTTTTACAAAAGAACTATATGGATTACTACAATATGAAGATTTTTCAACAAATCCAATACCATAACTATTATGTGACAACTTCTGAAAAGATAATAAATCATTCAACTTTTCTTTTCCTTGATTGAACTTAGTCACATTTTGCAAAATATCTTTATATTTCTTTTTGAAAACTGAAATATCTTTATCTAAAATAGAAATCCTTTTATTCAAAGACTCAGTTTCCTTTTAAGAAAAATATTCTCTTTTATAAACTTCTCATTATCATTTTTCAAAGATGATATGACTTTTTCAAACTCATCTTGTTGAGAATTTATAGAAGATACTTGTAAAGCATAACATGAATTTTCATTTAAAAGTTTTTCATTTTCTTTTGATAAAACTTTATTTTTCAGTTTTTCATGCTTTAGATCATTAAACAATTCATGAAATGCATCAGAAAGTTCAGTAAATGATACCTCATCATCTTCTATGGCCATGTAACATAGGTTGACACGTTCAGTGGATTCTTCTTCGTTAGAAGATGAAGAATCACTGTTCTCCCATGAGGCTTCATAGTTTTTCTTCTTTCTGAATTTTTTGCTCTTGATTTACCTTTATTTTTGAGCAATGGGCAATCCATCTTCAATGACCTGGTTTATTGCAATTAAAGCATTTAAATTTACCTTGCTTTAGAAATCTCCTGAATTTCTTTGAAAGCATTGTCATCTCCTCTTCATCGTCATTTGAATCGTTCGTGTCGGAAGATGCATGGAAGGCAAGTTCTTTCTTCTTTGAGTGGTGTTGTTGTTCGTCCTTCTTTCTTTCTTCTAACTGCACTTCATATGCCATTAGATTACCGATTAGGTTTTCTAATGTCATAGTTGAGAGATCATTCGCCTCTTCAATTGCGGTTGTCTTTTTCTCCCATTCTGGTGTGAGTGCACGATGGATCTTACGAACTCTTTCAACTTGGGTGTAGTCCTTTCCAAGGGATGTTAATGAATTGGTAATGTCGGTGAATCTTGTAACCATTTCGGATATGGTTTCATTCTCCTCCATTTTGAATAATTCAAACCTGTGGACAAGAACAGATATTTTAGACTCTTTAACTTTACTTGTGCCTTCGTGTGTTACCTGAAGAGTATGCCATATTTGATGTGCAGAAGTGGCTGTTGACACTCTGTTGAACTCTTCTTTGGTTAATGCACAGAACAAGGCATTCATCGCTTTGGCGTCAAGATTCGCATTCTTCTTTTGATCCTCACTCCAAGCGCTGTAGTTGGTTGTTGGCTTGGTGTACGATGCTTCTACGATGTTCCATAGTTCGTAGTTGAGCGATTGCAAGTAGATCTTCATTCTACACTTTCAATAGTTGTAGTTGGATCCGTCAAATAGCGGTGGACGTTGTGTAGATTGTCCTTCTTTGAATTGTGACGAAGGGAACTCCGTTGCCATCCTTGCTTGTTGACTAGGTACCAAATGTGAGACCCGCTCTGATACCAAATGTTGGTCCCGAGATGATGCCAAATGCGGAACTTTCTCTGTTGGCACTTATGGATCTAAACTACAAAGTCAACACAAATACTAACAAAGAAGGATTAATTTAAACAAATAAATAAACTTGCAGTAAAGGAAATCAAATCTCAGAAAAGTTTAGACAAACGCAAACACGAGAGATTTATTCTGGTTCGGTCCCGTGACCTACATCCAGTCCCCAAACCACCCGCTTGAGATTTTCCTTTATCCTTGATTTTGTACACCCAAAATCACAACCATGCACACCACTTGACAAATCCCCTTTGCCAAATGTGTACACCTTCTCTTCCACCAAGAGAACAAACTCCACCTTGTACAACTGCTTCTACACCAAGAAGACACCCGTGTACAATGATTGCTTTGAGTATTACAACACTTTCCTATAAGCCTTGGCATTGTGTATGAACGTGGACAAGGTCTAGTATAGGAGAAACTTCATAGAACTTCACTAGAGAATCAGAATTTGGTGAAGAACTGAAGTGGGAATCAGTTTTCAGGTTTTGGCAGAATTTTGATTTAGAAAACTGAAGATTTGGATTGGTATTTGGCCTTTGGATTAACCACCCTATTTATAGCTGTACTCTAGGGTAAGTTAGGGTAGTTACAGGTGCAATTCAAAAGTTTAAAACGTTGGGAAACGTTGCACAAAAGACCAGATAAGAGAAACCGTCCAACAGTCAGAAACTACCTATAGTCGACTTGCCTTTTGAGTTAGTCGACTAGTCTAGGCAATTTTCCAAAAAGTAGTCGACTAGGTTTGGGTATAAGTCGACTAGGTCATGAAAAGTTCGAGTGACAGGTTTCTGGATAACTGAATCAAGTCGACTGCAACTTCCTTCAAGTCGACTGGACCAGTGATTAGTCGACTAGGGGCATAGGATTAGTCGACTACAAGGTCTATTAGTCGACTAGGTTTGTCTGTCAAGTCGACTAATGGACAAACAGAGAGCTGGGTTTCTTTTGGACACATGACTAGTCGACTAGGGGGTTTGGGTTAGTCGACTACCAAATGGATTAGTCGACTATAAGAAGTTATAAGTCGACTATATAGACATGATATGTGTGTATGCATCAAGGCTTTTGACATGCTATTTTATATTTACAAAACACATCATATCAACTCTCTTTGGGCAGTCTTGATCATGAAGAACTCTTGATTCGTCGTGTGATAGAGCTCCAAATGAAATGCTTCACAAAGTCTTCATCAAAACAAGTTCCAACAATATATGCTAAGATTTGAAAATATCAAGTATGAGAATTGATCGAGGTGAACCTTTGCATACAAAGAGAAGTTTAGAAATATATTAAGAAAGTGTAAGGTTCCTCAATTCTACAGATATAGCAAGTGGCTATGTGGGTCGTGATCCACAAGGAGAGATTGCGATATAAGCTTTTAAGTAATCTTTCTTTTAAGTTACTAAAATTAGTTAAAAGTCTTTCTTCTTTTTTTTTAAATAAAAGAAAATAAATCTGAGTTAAGTTAGAAAGAAAGTGGAAAAGAAATAGAAGAAGAGATGGTGTATGTTTTTGAAATCGTTTTAGTTAAAAAAAAATGAAAAGAATTGGTTTTAAAAGTGATTATAAACTAATAAATGAAAAGAAAGAATAACTAAGAATTCTTACCTCTTTTGGCCAATTACTCACCTTAATCTTCAGCGAGAGTTTACCTTGAGTTCGGAGGCAATCAACACATAAACCATAAGATCAGATCCAGTTCCTCATCCACATTACATCATCAAAACGATACAAACATGAAATGATACAAATATACATGAAGAATCCATCGTCATGAGCTATCAATGGCACACACTAAGGCAAGATGATTTCGATGCTATAAGACTCATTTGGATTGCAATCAGAACCACAAGAGGAAAAGTAAAAAGAAGAAGAACATAAAATGTAAACTTTGATTTAGATTAAAAAATGATGAAAGAAAGAAAAGAACATTACATTGGTGTAACTTCTCAATACAATCCTCTCTCTTTTAACATGATCTCAGTTTAAACCTAATTTACAAAGAATTAAAATATTATATAGGAGAATATGGATAAAGAAAGCGTACGAGGATAGGGGGAGCAAACGCTCCGCCAGATACTTCAAAAGAGCCCCAGATCCATGATTTTGAAAGAAAGAATATTTGAAGAATTTTGCAAAAATTAAAGTAATCTATAAATTATAGTAATATCAAGCTGTTCATTCCTAAACTTAGTCTCTATTCAAAAACATGTTATTAATCAAGGTAAGGATTTAAAACTAAATTTCTCATCTAATCTTTTATTTTAAAACTAAATTAGAGGATTTTTAATATATATATTTTTTTCTTTTTTTCTTTTTTCTTTTTTTATTTAGGCATAAGAATCTTAGTTTTTGAACCCTAAGTATGTAAGTCTATAAAGTATGTATATTTTATCAAGGTAGAAATCAAGACTAAATTAATTTTTCACTTTTCTTCCTAACCCTAGAAATAAATAAATAATCTTATGTTGACCGAGAGTAAGAAATCCTAATTATGATTCTCTTATTCCTTAAAATTAACTTAATTTCTTACAAAAAACAAGTCAAAATGCTGTTTTTTTTTCAAAAAGTTTTTAAAAGAAAAGAAAATATTTTTTATATTAAAAGAAAACCTATGTTATGTTAGAACCCTCCCCCATACCTATCTCATTCATTATCCTCAATGTAGAATGAATGCATAAATGCATGAAAAACAAGAAAGGGAAGAAAAAAAATGTTACCTCAAGGTGGTGGTCCAGTGATGGTCGGATTAGGCCAAGCGTTGCTGCCCAATCTAAATAATATGGATTTTCAAGGAACCCACCTTTGATGACTTCTTTCCTATTTTTATTGTTACTATCCCTTATGTGATTAGGATCATGCAAGATCCTAACATGATAATCATCACGGTTATATGACCAATTTTGGAATATCATCTCGGAGTCATTATGGTCTATGCCTTAGTCCAACAGCAGAATGTGATTCAAAGAAATGGTTGACTTGGGCTCAAGCATAAGAGTTTCGGGAATCAATACTGACTCGGGAATATGACTTAAATCAAGTTTAGGTTCAAGAGTCGATTCCAAATGAAAAAATTAAAATTCACATTCTTTCCCATCAATGGAATGTGACTTTTCAAAATCGGTGGTTCAATTTCAAGCTCTATGTGTACAGGAATTAATGTTGGCTCGAGAATTGGGTCCAAATCGGATAAGGATATCAGAGTCAACATACATTCAAAAATTGAAATTGAATCACAAAGTTGGGAAATGAGGTCACATTCATATTCAAGTTCAATTTTCTTGAAATAAAAACTTGCCAATTTATCCAAGATTTGGGATTGGTCAAGTTTAGTATGTTGTAATGAAATTGAATCTTAGTTAAAATCACCAAGACACCATGATTCTTGGTTTCTATCAATATGACTAGGAGAATCGGGAATGGTCAAAAATTAAATAGGGAGAGTTTTCTAATTCCTATCATTAATTGTGTTTACCAAATGACCTATTTGTGCTTCAACCTATTGATAGACTTGGTACAATTTGATTAGATGAAATCATTTTGGTACTGAATCAGGTTTTTATTCTCTTTTCTAAATCAATAGGTTCTTCTTAAGGATCTTGTATTTGAAAATTTTGATGGGATTGTGAGTCCGTTAAGTTTTGAACTTGCTGCTTGGATTCATAAAAGAGTTCTAAAATCTTATCATTTAAGACTTAATCAATGCTTCCATCCTCTTTTTGAAAATCAATTTTTCTCTATTGGTTGTTCTAGAAAAGATGTATGTTGGCAAGGTGGTTGATAGAATGACTCAGGGGAGTTATATCTCTACTGACTCAGTGAAGAGTGGAGATGATGATTCCAATCTTATTCATAATATTGGGACTGGAGCATCTGTTGATTCGGATAAAACCAATCCGGCATACTTGGTTGGTTAAAGTTATGAAATGCCAGGTTGGTGTTATCCGAATAAGAGGTCAGGGTGTAATATGGATTACTATTAAAGTAGAAAATTTTGTTGTTATAATCCATTTCACACAAACAGTGACAAAAGTAAATAAAAAACAAACAAACATATAAACAAACAAAAAAAATCTAGCCTATGTTAGGGTAGACCTTAGACCTAGACGACTTCTAACTGTTTAGACTGTCCAGAGAGGTATATTGCAGTAATCTGACCACACGATTGTAGGGGCAAGACCAGTGGGAGATATCTGGGCCTAAGCAATAGACCTAATTATGCTAAACCACTATTCTTCAAGATTTCGCCTCTCAATCCCCAACCTTTGACACCGATTTGGCCTGAGTAAAACTCTAACAACTTCCCCCTTAGGTCAACCTCCTAATGAGCCTGAGATGTCCCTAGGACCATTGTTTACTCAATTTTATTTAGACTGGGTTAGTGAGTGAGGAGATGGCTTCTGGGCTAAGAAAAGGTAATGTCTTCCCCGCCTTATCTTATTTAAAGAATAAGCGCTTAATTCTTTTTAGTGTAAGTGTACAAATATATAGAAGAAACAATACTTAAGCAATGTATATCACCCAGAATGCGTTTCCTAATGCTACTTGCTTGATTGGTCACATATATTGCACATACATTGTCACATTCTCATACTTATAATATAATAAACTCTGCTTTTAATATTAATTTTTGTCTAATTTATATGCAGGCCCATTGCTAAAAGAAAGGAAAGAGAAACGAGCCCAAAAGCTCATCAAAATTCTGATTTAATTCAGAATTAATTCAAAATCAGAAAATCAGATTGGTTGAAAATCAGTTAGAATAAATCTCTACAAATCTAGTGGTTAAAGCCCAAACCGTTTCGTTAAATTCAGGAGCTGAAACGGGAAATCCAAAACAAGATAACGGAAGATCTCTGAACGAGGAGTTGTACCCCTCAGCCGTGGCCACCTGGCCAAGCCGCGTTTTCGCAGCTTTGTTAAAGGAGCTGGGGGAGCGCTGGCTCCCCTATCTTTGTACGCTCTCCTCTGTTGGGTTTTGCCTATAAATACTGGGTTTTACAGAGCGTACAGGGAATAACCATGCAGAGATAGATTTTAGGCTAGTTTTTCATTCTTTTTAGTGTAGGTTTTATTTTCTTTTTATATAATTTTTATTTCTTTGTAAGCATAGGTTAGACTGAGATTCATGTAAGTAAGAGAGAGAGGCTTATGTTGAGAGTGACACCGATGTACCCTCCTCCTTTCTTTCATCGTTTCTACAAGTAATCAAAGGTAACATCTTTATGTTTTTTTTGTTTATATGTTCTTCTTCTATTTCTACTTTTCCTCTTTTGCTTTTGATGAATATCCAAGTGAATTTAGAAGCATCAGTATAGCCAAGTTTGTGTGAGTGCCAACGATATTTCATGATGATGTTCTCCTCCTCAAGATTCTGTATCATTTCATTCTTGTTCGTCTTGATGATGTAATGTGAATGAGGACTGAGCTCGGTCTTATGGATTATGCGTTGATCGCCTCCGAAGCAAGGTAAAATATGCAAGGGTTCTAGGTAAGTCATCAACAAGAGAAGGTAAATATTTCTTTAATCTTTTCTTTCTCTTTTAATTCTTTAATTTAGATCATCCCAATCTTCAACCATCTTTATCACTCTTTTCAATTTCTTTGTATAAAACTATTTTTCATTTTCCCACCATCTCAATCTACCACTTTCTTCCTAACTTAACTGTAACTCCATTTTTCTTTTTTCTTTAAAGAAGCTAAAGAAGATCTTTAACCATTCTTTGTAGCATAAAAGAGAACTTAATAAAAAGCTTACATCGCTAGTCCCTCCTTGTGGATCACGACCCGCATAGCCATTTGCTATCGCGGTAGTATTGAGCACCTTGCACTCTTTACTTTTAAGTTCTGAAATTCTGTATTTTTATGTGCAGGTAAAACTTCAATCAAATTTTGGCGCTGTTGCCGGGGAGGGACGGTAAGTAATTCTCTTTTTAGTTTACATTTTGGTTATCCTTCTTCTTTGTTCTTGGTGTACAGGTTAAACAACAAGGAATTTTTGCTGCAGCGGACATATAAGTGACCTTGGAGTCTGCTCAAGAAAGCAAAGCCCAGAAGCCCTAAGATTTGCTACATTTCTGTGGTAATCTGAGTAAACTACTAACCTGTATTTTCTGCAGGTTGGCTGAATTGCAAAGTGTAATATCTGTAGCTATTTATTTCCTTGTTTGACTCACTGTATATACATTTCAAACACAACATTAAAAGATTAACTGTAAATGCTAAAAATGATTTAGACTTTGCATTTAGGCACGTGTCTATTTCGTTACATTTTCTATTTACTGTTGAAGAGTGCTGGAGCTAAGGTATGTGTGCATAGCATTTAGTTTAAGGTTTATTCTTGTATGAAATATTGCTTGAGTGTTACTTTTTTCTATATACTTGTACACTGCACTAAATTGATTTAAGGGCTTATCCTATAAACAAGATAAGGTGGGGAAGTCATTACCCTCTCTTAGCCCACAAATAATCTCCTCACTCACTAACCCAAGCCTAACTAAAATTTAGTAGACGTTGGCCCTAGGGACATCTCGGACTCAAATAGGAGACTGACCTAAGGGGGAAGTTGATTTGAATTTGACTCTTGCCTAATCGGTGTCTAAGGTTGGGGATTGAGGGGCGAAACCTCGAAGGCTGGTGGTTTGGCATAATTAGGCCCGTTGCTTTAAGCACAGATACCTCCCACCAATCTTGCCCCTACCTGGCCGATTAACTTGTGGTCAGATTCAGTAATATACCCCCCGTAGACAGTCTAACCAGTTAGGAGTCATTTAGGTCTAAGGTTTACCCTAACTTAGGTTAGATTTTTTTTCTTTTTATTTGTTTGCTTATTTGTTTGTGTCTGACATTTCCTGTATGATATGGCTTATAATAATAATTTTATTAATTTTAATGGTAATCCATATTACACCCCGACCTCTTTTTCGGATATTACCAACCCGGTATATCATAACTTTAACCAACCTAGTGTGTCGGATTGGTCTTATCCGAATCAATATAACCCATGCCCCTAATCTTATGACCATAATTTTCAAAATAATTTCAACTCTTCATAGAGTCAATGGGGATTCACCTCCCCCGAGTCCAATTTTCAACCAACTTGTCCTCCTTATCCACCTTGTCCACAATATTTTGAGATTCATACTCAGTTCCATCAGTTCAAAATAGAAAACCATCAATCTTGGAAATGAGTATGCGTGAGTCCAAGCAACAATCACAAAATCTGACGGACTCACAATTTCGCCACAAATTTCAAATCAAAACTTCATCTTTTCAAGTCCAATCGCAACAAAATGATGAACCAATCGACTATGAAAAGATGCTTGAAGCCATGACTCAGGCTCAAATCGCTCATAATCATGACATAGATATAATGGTCCAAACTCTCTATTCTCACCGTTTGACCATTTCTGATGTCACGAACCATTCTGTTAGAGCCAAAGAATCATGTTATTTTGAAAAACAAGATTCTATTTCAGCACACCCATTTGAACTTGCCAAAACTCCAAATTTTGAAAATCACATTGACATTTTGGCAAGTTATCCTTTTCTTGAAATTGAACTTGAGAATAAATATGATCCTGAATCTCAACTTGGTGATTCAATTCTACTTCCTGATTCAATAATGACTCCGGTGGCTTCACCTGATTTCAATCTTTTTTCCGAGTCAACATTGGATCCTGTGCCAATTCATCATGAAATTGAATCGCCAATCTTTTATGATCATCATATTCAACTTGACCAATTTCATACTTTTGAAAGTCCTATTGACAAATTGAAAAGTTCTCATTTTTATGAAATTGAACTCAATGAGAAATGTGACCTAGATTCTCAAATTTGTGATCCAGTTCAAATTCCTGAATCAATATTAACTCCTATTTTGTTACCCAACTTGAGTAATATTTTAGAGTCAGTTTTGATTCCCACACCTGTCATTCTTGAACTTGAATCACCAATCTTAAAAAGTCACATTCTATGTGGGGAAATGAATATGGATTGGAGTTTCAACTTCTTGATTGGACCCACTTCCTGAACCAATCTCAACTTCTGAACCTTTACTTGACTTAAGTCTCTTTCCTGAGTCGGTATTAGTTCATGTACATTCTAAGTCCAAGTCAATCATTCCATCTTTTCACACTCCATTTTGGGACAAGAGTATTGATAAAATTGACTCTGAAATTATTTGTGAAATTTGAAAATTAGATGGGGTAAAATTCTTAATCATTCATATATACAACATTTTAGTGGGTTATATTAGAAAGGTTTCTGGTGGGTTCCTTCGAACTCCACATAAATTAGATTGGGCCGCATTTCGTGAACCAATTAGACCACCACCGGAACCACTACCTTAAGGTAATATTTTCCTTTCCTTTCTTCTTTTTCATGCATCTATGCATTAATTCATACATTGAGGACAATGCATGAGATAGGTATGGGGAGGGTTCTAACATAACTTAGGTTTTCTTTTTATTATTAAAAAAATATTATTATTAAACATTTTCTCTACTTTTAAAAAACTTTTTAAAATAGAAACAATATTTTGACATATTTTTTATATAAGAAATTAAGTCAATTTTAAGAAATAGGAAAATCTTAATTAGGATTTCTTTACTTGGTCAAAATAATATATTTGTTTGATTTCTAAGGTTAGGAAGAAAATTTGTGAAAGTAATTTAGTCTTGATCTTTACCTTGATAATATATGCATGCTTTATACACTTACACACTTAGGGTTTAAAAACAAAGATTCTTATGCCTTATTAAAAAAAAAAAGAGAAGAAAAAGAAAAAGAAACAGAAATATATATATTATATATATAAATCCTCTAATTAAGCTGGGTATTTGTGCCTCATAAAATATAAGTATTCACGCCTAAAGGCAGTTCATGTAATAAAATCCTTAGTTTTGTGGCCTTATTTGCTCAAGTTCTTAAGTCCTTGGGATGTCTTCTCACCTGGTGCCTAAGACCGTTTGGTTTCGGAGTCACCGATTAAAGGCTCATTACATGGGCAGATTAGAAATCCTAATAGAACTAAGAAATATTACTACCAAAAATAAATAAATAAATAAATAAGTATAAGAGTTAGAGCTAAAGAACCCTTAGTCAAAATTTCATGGTCACGAAGGTGCATATGACTTAGGGAAAAGTAATAGACTAGATGAGAAGTACAATATGACTCCTTACTTTCATTGATAATAAATTTTTAAATAGAGACTAAGTTTAGGAATGAAAAGTTCAGGTTTTTCTATAACTTATAGATTACTTAATTCTTACAATAATATTTCAAATATTTTTCTCTTTCAAAATGTGATTTTAAAATACTAACATTTTTCTCTTTCTTTATGGATTTTGTGGGTGCAATCCACTGAAAACCCTCACGAGACAAAACTCATCCTCTAGGGAAAACCTAGAGGTTAACAGCTTGTTGCACATGCTCAGTGCAATCGCGTGACCTGCGAAAGTGGTCTAATAATCTTTAGTGTAGTTTTGTTGTTTTTCTCGAGGACGAGCAAAAGATAAGTGCGGGGGTATGATCGGTCACATATATTGTACATACATTGTCACATTCTCATACTTATTGTATATAATAAACTATGCTTTTAATCCTAATTTTTGTCTAATTTATATGTAGGCCCATTGCTAAAAGAAAGGAAAGAGAAACGAGCCCAAAAGCCCATCAAAATTCTGATTTAATTCAGAATTAATTCAAAATCAGAAAATCAAGGCAGATCAGAGCAAATCAGATTGGTTGAAAACCAATTAGAACAAATCTCTACAAATTTATTGGTTAAAGCCCAAGATCAAAGGCCGTTTCGTCAAATTCAGGAGCTGAAACGGGAAATCCAAAACAAGATAACGGAAGATCTCTGAACGAGAAGTTGTATCCCCTCGGCTGTGGCCACCTGGCCACAGCCAGGCCGCGAAAACGCGGTCATAGCCGCGTTTCTGTGGCTCTGTTAAAGGAGTTGGAGGAGCGTTTGCTCCCCCTATCTTTGTACGCTCTCCGCTGTTGGGTTTTGCCTATAAATACTGGGTTTTACATAGCGTATAGGGAACGACCATGCAAAGATAGATTTTAGGCTAGTTTTTCATTCTTTTTAGTGTAGGTTTTTATTTCTTTTTATGTAATTTTTATTTCTTTGTAAGCATAGGTTAGACTGAGATTCATCTAAGCAAGAGAGAGAGGCTTATGTTGAGAGTGACACAGATGTACCCTCCTCCTTTCTTTCATCATTTCTACAAGTAATCAAAGGTAACATCTTTATGTTTTTCTTGTTTATATGTTCTTCTATTTCTAGTTGTTTAGTAATAAAAATGTTTTGATATGTATTGTCTATATGCAAGGGGAGCTTAACATCTCTTCTATATATAGATTCATGTTGAGTATATCTTATATTGAGGAGGTTGACATCTCTTCTTTATGTGATACACGTGTGTAGGGGGAACTTCACATCTCTACTTATGCATTGTATATTATGCTTTATGTGAGTTAGGACTTGTCATCCCTTCTTCATGTAATGCATGTATGCAGGGAAGCTAACTTAGCGTCTTCCTCTTCATGAATGTATATCACATATATATCCTTATGATTGATTTGTTTTATTCTACCCCTTTGTTGATGATTGACAAAAAGGGGAGAAAGATTTTAAGTTTATATATGCATATTTGAGTTTTTGCATATATTGTTTTTATGCATCTTATGTTTTAGAAAATGTAAGAATGTTTTTGAATGTTTAAACAAAAAGGGGGAGAAAAGTTTTTGGAAAAAGGATTTTGGATTTTGTGTTTTTGTCTCTCACCTTGTTAATGCATATCTAGTTGTTTGGTTTTATGTGCTTTTGCCATATCTATATGTTTATTGTTTATGCATGAGTTAAGGGGGAGCTTCTATGAAGCTTAACTTTAATCCATGTATATATAACTCCATGAGTTTTGTCATCATCAAAAAGGGGGAGATTGTTGGCCCAAAGGCCCATCACTCTAATTTTGATGATGATTAACTCATGTAGTTATAGTACTAATGATCTTGTGTTTAATTAATCTCAGATTTGTGATCAAGATCTTAGTAGGTGTTTAGCTTCAACAAAAGATTTAAAGTCAAGTTTTGAAGCTAGCACGTGTTCATTCAAGAGCTTATGCATCAAGACCACATCAAGTACTCAAGAGGAGTCTAGCTCATTGGATCATGGTTTGGACCAAGTCAAGAAGGAGAAAAAGACTTCAAGTGAAGCTCTTTATGAGAAGACTTGTGTCTAGGTTTGTTTTTGTTAAGATTTTATTTTTAGATAAAATGAAAAGGATAGAATAGTTGATGGATTGCTCAAGTATCATATACACACACACTCAAGATTTATTTGTGTTTTCGTAAAAGAATTTTCATTTGGGAAAAATAACGGTTTGGTTTTTGAACTTCATAATATACATGTTTTTAACCAAAACCATTTTAGTGCTTATTGTCAAAAATATAGATATTTCATCATATATGTGTAGTGGATCATATCCATACACACTAAGCTTTAAAAGTGTTTAAAATATCTTGTTTTTGTATTTGGAGAAATTTTGGAAAAACCTATTTGAAAAAATGCAGATTTTGTTTTTAGCCAAAATTTCTAAGTTACAAAAATAGTTCAAAATATTTGTAACATGTTTTGATTTTTACTCAAACATGTTTGTATATCAAAGTATAATACTGAACTTATTTTTGTAGATTTTTAGAGATTTTATGAGATTTTATTAAAGGAAAAATACCAAGTTTTTAATCCCTAAAAATGTTCTGTTCGGTCGACCGAGCCAGGAGTCGGTCGACCGGGCGGTCGACCGATGTGTACAAACGTGCACGCCTAGTTTGGTTGGAGGGCCGGTCGACCGCCAGAGAGCCTCTGCTCTCTGGAAATGGCCCCGGTCGACCGGGCGGTCGACCGGTAGAGAGCTCTGCTCTCTGTATGCAGGCCTCGGTCGACGGCCGGTCGACCGACCTCCCCAACGGTCGAAAATATGACCGTTAGCGGTCGACCGGTCGGTCGACCGACAGCAGTCTGAACTGCTGATTGGACCCCAACGACTAGTTTTTCTTGGCCTATAAAATGGGGCTTCCTTGGACTGTTTTACATAAGATTTTAAGTGGGTTTTTGAGCTAGTTTTTCCTACTCTATTAAGTGTTTATCTCCACTTGTTTTAGAGCCAATACTTTCATTCAAAAAGAGAGTTTATCAAGAGTTTTCAAAAGTGATTTTCTTGAGTTTTTCACCACAACTTCCATCCTTGTTTTTCTCACACATACTTGAGCTTTCCATTGATATATCCATCCTATAGGAGAGTTGTTGTGAGAGTTGTTTTAGGTGATCAAAGTGTTTAGATCACGAAAGTTTTCATCTTTGATTTGAGGAGGCGGACTTGCGGGTTCGCGTTGTTTCGGGTTCTAGTGCGAACTCGGTGTAGAGGTGCGGCCTCGGCAAGCTAGTGTGCTTGCGGTGTGTTTGTTCTTGCGGGAGCAAGTGAGGGGACTAGTGAGTCCAAGAGTTCTAGTGTGAACTCCTTGTAGGTGTTGCGGCAGCAAGTGATCCGGTGGGATCGGTTTATAGGGGAAATCCTTCATAGTGTTGAAGGCGGGGACGTAGAGCAAGTGTGCTCGAACCTCGAAACAATTCTCCCGTGTTGCGATTGCTCTCTCTCTCTCTCTCTCTTTCTCTCACTTGTGTTTATATCTTGCTTATGCTTATTGCTCATATCTATTATATGCTTGATATATTGTGTGCTTAATTGATATATACTTGGGAATTATTTGCTCACACTTGTATTCAACCAAGAGAGCCAAAGCGGCACCTCAACTCTTATCTAGAGGAATCTTAAGGAGATAGTCCAGAGCCCTTCACGGGGAATCCGGCTACACTCTTGGGTTATACTTGGTGTGTTTAGCTTAAAAAGTTTTAATTTGCATAAATAGTTTTAATTCCACATTAATTCACAATTAGATTAGCTAGTCACCTATTCACCCCCCTCTAGGTGATTTCAATTGGTATCAGAGCCAAGTGCTCTTGATTTGAGTCTAACAACCTTGAGTTAAAGATCATCTTTTATAGCTAATCACAATATTTATACACACACATGGATTTCATGTCACCTCCCACTTTTGACATTCTTAACATCCAAACTTGGAAGGTTAAGATGTCCTTGTACCTCAAAGGCCTAGGTATTCCTGTTTATCTTGCTACCACTAAGGATTCATATGTTAGTAATAGCAAGTATATTGAAGCTAACTCAAAAGCCATTCATGCTTTAAAGTCAACCTTAAGTGATGATTATCTATGTAGGGTTTCTAACATTGATTTGGCTTTTGTAGTATGGAACGCGATTGTCTCCCATGACGAACAAGAGCAATACTATGCGGGGAGCGACTCGGATGTTGGAAGTGAGGCTTCCAACGTATGCTATATGGTCCAAGGGGATAACCCCCTTGAGGTAAACTCTGAATCCGAGCTTGATGAGGATGTTGATATGCCATATGATGAACTTGCATCTTTTTGTCAACAACTCCTTGAAAAATATGAATTGCTTAAAAAGGACAATAAGAAAATGAAAAACAAATTTGATGCCATGTTAAAAGAAAAAGATTCTTTACAAGATAAATTGGAATGCTTTTCAAAAGAAAATGAATGTTTGAAAAATGAGAATATTTCCTTATCATCAAAATTAAAAGATCTTTGTGAAGAAAATAATTCTTTGAGAAATAAAATTAGTTTGGTGGAAAAACAAAGAGAGGTTGCTTTGAATGAAAACATCTCTTTGAAAAGAAAAGTGGTTTCAAAAGAAAAGAAAATGTTACTAAAAAGAAAAAGATTGTTGACCATGCTTTTCATGCTACTACTATTGATAAAAATGAAGTTAAATTTTTGAAAAATAAAATTGATTATTTGAGCTCAACTTTGAGCGAATGTGTATTTAACCATAAAAGATTGGAAACCTTGTTTCAAAAGAAACAAGCTCCACATGTTCATGCACATCACCCACATCATGTATATGCACACTTTGCACGTCATGATCACACTCATACGCATATGCATGCTAGAGTGTACAAGTGTACACATTACGGCCGCAAAGGCCATTTAGCAAAGTTTTGTTTTGATAAGATACATCATATTAATTTTGCTAAGAAAATGTTTGGGTTCCTTACAATGCTAACCCCCGAGGACCCAAAAGAAAATGGGTACCAAAATCCCCACCACTTGTATTTGATGTAGGTGTGGGCTCTCACATGACGACGTGAGAGGTTTGGTGCCTTGGTGGTGGATGCACATGAACTTAATGGACATACATTTGATGCACCGCTATGAAGGAGGTTTGGTGGGACGACCATGCCTTGTATGCCTTATTGAAAATCTTTTATCTTGTGCATGAATAGGGTGGTCAATTATGAGTTATACACTTGTTTCACATCATAGTTTCAATTGGTATCACAATTGACATTTTTTTTTGTATACTCATAATTTGTTTCTATATATGTATGCTTTATATTTCAAATAATATCAATTTCTATTTGTATTTTCTTTTCATACATATATATGTTTTGATTGTGCTTGATTTACAATAGGCATTACTTGTTTAAAGCACAAAATTTGTATATACTAAGCTTGACTTAAATCTTAATTTCAAATTGATGTCTCATTTGGTAAACTTATGCATTATTTTCAATTGGTATTTTTTTTATATCAAAATTTACAATATACTTTAATTGGTATCAGTATGTTTCGATTTCAATTGGGTTTCAATTTAAATTGGTATCAAGAATGTTTTACCTTTCATTTCAATTGGAATTAAAATTGGTATCAAAAATGTTTTACCTTTTATTTTGTATCAAAATTTACCATATATTTCATTTGGTATCAAAA